>JANHAO010007141.1:0-20597 GCA_026873985.1 Saraca asoca
GTATGCAATACACGATGAATGCAATATAAGATGAATGTACAACCTTTTTATATCCAAATGCACAGAATGTATAGTCCAGGATGTGTTAGAACTCAATCAAATTGGTCTAGGGCACCCATCCAGACTAACATAATTCATATGGCATCACTAGTCATTCAAATAAGCTATCTTGTTTTGAAAGTTGTCTTTTGTTCATTTTCTGGCCTCATACTAAATTGATGGTATCCATTTCTTAAATTAATTTCAGAAAACATGGTTGAGCCTTGGAGTTGATCTAACATGTCTTTTAGTTAGGGTATTAGAAAACTATATCTAACATTATCTTGTTGATGGCATAACTATTAACACATATATCAACTTCCATCCTTTTTTGTGTTAGCAAGGCAAGAATGGCACATGGGCTTAGTTGTATCCTTTGCAAATTAATTCCACCATTTTTTCTTTTAAGACTATATTCTTTGAAAGATTTATACAATAATGTAACATATTTGGTAGATTTGCTCTTGGAATCAAATAATGTTATGTTAAATATCCTATTCTAGTGGAAGTCCATCAGGTAAATCATTAATAATGACATCTTCAATTCTTCCAATAAAGGTTGTAGCAGTGATGGAATGCTAGCATTAGGAGTTTCTTCCCTTTTGACAACAAGTGCAAATGTCTTTTAAACTTCCTTGATATTTTTAACAATTTCTTTCTCAAAGTTGGAAATAGTGAGAATGGATATCCCTTTTACTTTACAAGCTTTGGTTATATCAGACTTTTTATCTATAGGAAGAAAAAATATCTTCTTATTTTTCCACTAAACAGTATAAATATTTTCTTTACCACGATAAGTTACATCAACATCATATTGCTATGGTCTTCTTAGTAAAAGCTGGCAAGAATCTATGTCAATCATATTACAAATAATTCAATCTTATAGGTCTTTCCAATTAGGATTGGAATTTAGCAAATTTATATACTTTCAGAAATGATCCTTTCTTGATCCATCCTATTTAGTAAGGCATAGGATGAGCTTCTATTAACAACTTTAAATGTTTGACTAATGCACATAATAAAATATTCTCGCAACTTTCGTTATTTATAATTAGATCATATGCTTTTTGGTTGACTAAGCATTATAAGTGAAAAATCCTGTTACATTGAAATGAATCTTGCTACCTTGGAATACATAGTAATTTTTGAACCACACAAGAAACATGCTCTCCTTCTCCTTAGTAATTTCAATGTCTTATAATTTTTCACCTTAAAAAACATCATCTTTATCTCTTTCATTCATGTCTTTATCATAATCTACTATGTTAATGGATTTTTAGGCTCAACATATGTTAGATCAGTGTTTAGCTTCATCATGCTCGAAACATTTTCATAGTATAGGTTTGGTGTAAGGACTATTGGCTGTTATATTTGATTATGTTGATTTTATGATTTTCATTACTTTACTTACACTTATGTGGCTTGTTAGTTATAATTTCAGGATCAACCTCCTTTTCTTGCATTTAATTTTTTCTTATCCTAGCTAGCTTGTGTATATCTCAAAGAAGATGAATGCACGATTAAAAAATCTACAAAAGGTTGTAATAGCAACATTTGTGCCTTTAATGCCATGTTACATGCTACATCTACTATCTAGATTGAAGTTAAAGACATATTACTTTTGATTTGGAAGTCTAAACCATTGATGTTGCAAGCCATTTGTTATTCATCCATATCTAGTAAGTTGTATTAAGCTAAAAGCTTGAGAAATTCTTTAATGTATTAAGTTACAACATGATTAGTTTGAACACAATTATGATATTGAAAAAAAATATTACTGAAAATTTGGAGAGAGAAATCTTCCCTAAAGAAACTGCTTCATCTTCCATCATGTCCTTATAGGTTTTTTTTTCCTTGTGTTTGATGTTGTTTTATAGAATATCCCATTAAGCAACAACTCCTTTTTTAAGTTTGTATGCAATATGCTTCACTCTTTTGTTATTTGGAATATCCAGTATATAAAGAAAATTCTCCACCTTAAATGTTCGGTCCAAAAAACCTTCAATGTTGAGGTTTCCACTGAAGTTGGGAAGATCAACCTTTATATGATCATCTTCATTTCTTTAATTGCAATAGTCTTCATTCATTCAATTGTGTCATCTCTTATCTTAGAATTCTTCATATTTAGAGTAAATCTTCATCTGAAAATTTTGGTCTTCATTAATGATAGTTAGCTTGATAAGTTATGTGGTTTTCGTTTTCTATCTCCACCATGAGTATGATTATTATTTCTTCATAAGTCATTTATGTCTTTAACTTCATCTTCTAAGTTTTCATGATTAGCTTCTTTTCCTGAATCTACATGATTACATTAATTGATAGGTTAGTCAAAGACATTAACTTTAGCATGATTATCTTTATGATCTTTATGAAGCTTGTTAGCATTTACTTCTAAGTTAGTGAGATATTGCTGATCTCATGAAGTTTGTGGGTCATCCTTTCCTCTTAAGCTTGCCTCGCCATTTGAAGGGCTTTAATCCCATGATTAGTATCAATGGGAAGTTTGCCTTCATTTATGTTATTCCTACCAATCCTCATCTCGAACCTTCGATCTTGAATCTCAAATTGTTAATCTAGCTCTAATGCTACTTGACGCAAGATAGAAAGCTTAAATAGGAAGATAAATTTCTAACACACTAGAAATAAATAATAATACTAAAAAGTGATATACTTTATTAAATTTTGAAGAATAAAACTCTTCATGAGGTGTAGTAATCCTAAGGAAATAACCTATGAGGCATAAGCAATGTAAAATGTAACCTATTTATATTAATCTCTTAAACCTTTTATTTTACCCAATGTAGGACTTCATAAAATAACAATAATAAGAAAATTAATAAGAAATAAACAACTAATAAATTAATTAATTTTGAGACTTCTTTTTAAGCCTAAGTTGATAAATCTTTTCCATAAACTTAAGAGATTCAGTACTCACATCAATGTTTAAAGGTGAATATAAGGTTAGAGTGAGTTAGATAATGAAATTTATAGGGGATCTGGAGGGTTTGATCTAGAGTATGATACTTGGTAGTTTGATAGTGTGTAATTGCATAAACAATGGATTTTATAATGATTTGGTTGTTAATGTATATTGAAAAATGCAATATATATATCTATATAACATTCATACCTAAATTAATTCTTAAATCGACTTACTAGGGACAATTTTCCCAAAGGTGAATTGTTTCATGAATTAATTCACACCAAATAGAACAAAAAATAAGCTTACTGTATTGGTTCTCAAATCTATAAGACTTAATTAAATTGATTCACGAATCAATTCAATTAGGACAAAAAGCTATTATCCTATGTTGAATCAATTCTTGAATTGATTTTAAGGCTAATTTCCCTAAAAACTAAAAGCATAATGGTTATAAAAGAATTTATCCTTATAATGTCTTGCATGAGTTTCTTATTTATAGAACAAATGTTTAGAATAATGGTAAGTTGATACAAATCATGAACTTGGGTGTGATATAAAAATATATTGAGTTAATAAAAACATGAGTTTGCTATAATATGAGGATATATTATGAAATTGTTATAATGTGTGATCATAATCATGATTTGGAATTAAGTTGTGAATATCATTGTATATTTATATTATGTAGAATTTAATTTATAGTTGGATTGCTAGGCTATTTAAGGCAATTGTTTATATATGAATGTTTTTGTGATATAATTATGAAATTAAAGTGTCATTTGAGGCACTTGATATCTTGGCAAATTGTGTTATGATTAAGGTTTAATTATATTAGGGGCGATGATATTCATATTATGGTATTACACTTTAGAATCATTTGTTTGCTTGTGAGGGATAAGACTGATTTGAAGGGATAAGGATAGGCTTGTAAGGTATAAGGATGAAAGGAGTCAAAAGAAGGTTTAAGTTTTATCATTTGTTATTTTCTTATAGTAACATGTCATTAAATGAATTCCCTTATGATAAAATGGTGAGTTAATGATCAATGAAACCTTGATGGGGTGTTGAAGTATGTATGCAAACTAATATTATCCTAAAAGGTGGAATAAATTCTTCTATATATTTCAACTTATTTCCCCTACTAAGGTTTGTTAGTATGCTCCTTTTTATTAGCAAATTTGGCAAGTCCCCTTTTTGATTAATTCTATAAGATCTAAATTAAGTGTGATTCTAATTCATCAATTTCTTTTATCTATTGGTCATTCACTAAGTTTCTTGAAAATCACTACATTTTTTATTTTTCTTTTCTATAGGGTGGAAGTGGGCTCACTTAAAGATGTTAATGTTAAGGAAAATCATAGGATAGTTAGGTTAGACATTTATGATTGCACATTTATTGCATAATCTATTTCAATTTATTTACACCTGATTTTGACATTAACATCTTTTTGAAGGTAATGCATCATCACATGTAGGATACTACACTAATTACCTATAGGGAAGGTTTGTAGGAGGTTGCTCATAACAACTACTTATGCTAGTTATGTTTCTTGAGTTAGGTCATGACACATCCGTGCATTATAAAGACAGTAAGCCCAAGTTGTAGAGGTCAAAATAAAAAAACTATAAAGATGGCAAGTGTGCAAGCCGTGAAGGTAGTAAGCACAAGTGATAGAGGTAATGAACTATTGAACAAGTTATAAAGGTAATGAATTTGGTAGAGCTTATCCAATAATGACACTAGAAAATGATAGGACATTTCAAAAGATTTTATAGAGATAGCTCTTTGAGAAATTGCAAATGATGCATAAGAGAATACTAATGTTGTGGAGATGTTAACCTAAAGTCCAATTGGAAACATTAATAGCACTTAAAAAGATAGACATAAGAAATAAAGGAAGCAACTTGGTGGATTAGGCTAAATATCGATAATAAGTTTCAAAAGAGTAAGTATATTCTTCATGAAGTTGTGTTAGATTAAGGCATCAATGAGAGCATAGGCATTTGAAATAGGGGAGAATACCATAAGTTAGGAGTTGTGGCAAGTTTAACATACAAATATACTTGGTTTTAAATGAAACTTGATGGAAAAATCAAGCATAGGATGAAGAGTCTATGACTAAATTTTGGGATTAATCCATATATTGCATCATTTTCATAATTTTCCCATATTTGGGGATGTTTTGGTAATTTTGGCTTAGTTTGAAAATTTCATTTGGTGTAAAAAGACTATAGGTGTGATCTTCCTATTTTTATCTTTGTTTTCATATAAAATAGTGTAACATCTCACTTAAAGCATAGAAAAAAGGTTTTATGTCAACTCGTAAAAAATAAATTTACTTGATTTAGGAGAAAATTAGTTCAAAAGGCTCTTTAAAGGGGTAGAATGATGGCAAGTCAAACGGGGTAAGTTGGCACTGAGTTAAGAGCTCGAATATGTTGCTTTATGGGCATCCTTTATACACTCAAAGTTATGGAACAAGGCATTTATCAAGTGAATAAAGTTGTCATTCTCCCTATTCAAAATTATCCATTTTTATGCTTGTTGTGTCTTAGAGGCTATGTAGTTCTTGAAACTTGATATGAGTGGATGCTTTGGCAATAATCAAATGTTACTTATGGACTTGTGAATGCTATTATCTATTCTATATTGCCATGAGAGAATTAAGGTAAAGCTTATGTTTGTTAAGAGTGGTAAGCATGCACTGTATGGTTTTAACTAGAGAGCTATCAACCCTTGACATATGGTGAGGTCAACTAACTGGCCAATCCAATTATAGTGGATTAGTTAGTGTACTAACCCTATCATAGCATGTGACAAGGTCATTCTAGTATATATATGCACCATTACATCATCTTTCATTTCATTATTTACATTACCTCATCAACTAAGCCTCTCTTTTTACATTCAGATAAATTCTTTCCCCTTTTTTGATTTATTTTAACAACATTAAATTTTTTCTATCAATCAAGATATATAATTTGCCTATTTTTTATATTCCAGGCACCTCCCTAATCTAAAATTTCTTTGTCAAAGATCAAGTTAATTGTTTCTCCTACTTAAATTTATTTGTTTGAATCATAGTTTTGAATATGAATTAAGGTTTAGGTAATTCTTTAGCATTGTAACAAGAGCAATTGTTGCAATTTCACCTTTTCATTAATATTGATCACCATTGTGAGTTAAAACAAGTTTAGGGTTTCAATTCATAGGAGATCATCTTATGAAAGTTAATTTTTTTTCTAGAATTGACTATTATTTAAAGAATATTAAGTTATTTTTATTAGGATTTAGTTGTTTGGGATGTTATTTGTTTACATATTTTCCATACTTTATAGTTGTAGTTAATTTTATGAATTATTATTAAATGGTTTTACACTTGAAACTTAAAACTCCAAAACCTATAACCCTAAGTGTAAACTTCCAAACTCACAAAACTCAAACCTATAATCTCAAATCCATAACCTTCTAACACTAACCTTTAAACCTTGAATCCTTAAACCTTAATCCCTAACCAATGACCCTTAAACCATAAACACATGTACCTTGACCTCCATATGAACGACACCCAAATGCTAACACCTAAACGACTAACATCTAAACTAACAACCTTAAACCATAACCTCTAAATAATAAAAACCCAAACCCTAACCTCAAATTCATAACCTCCAAACCCATAACCTTTTAACAGTAACCCCCAAAGAATAACCCTAAAACCTTAATACATAAAAATTAAACCCAAACCATAACCATAAACTAAAAGCCCTTAAACTTACAACCCCCAAATATGAACCCCAAACCTATAATCCTAAACCATAAGCCCATAAGCACTAACCTTCAAAGTCTAATCCATAAGCCACAAGCCCTTAAACTCACAATCCTTAAGTTATAAACCCAAAACCATAGCCTTCAAATCACAAGCCCCCTAACTCTAACCCATAACCCTAGCCCCAAACCAATAATCCCTTAAATAATAAAGCCCAAAATTATAAACCCAAAACCTAACTCTTAAACCCTAACTCTTAAATCAAGAATCCTTAAACAATAAAGCCTAAAATCATAACTCCCAAATCTTTGACCATCAGACCTTAACCATAAACCCTTTCCTAAATCTAAACCTCGAACTCGTAACTTTTTTAGTGTAGTTAACTAATGTTCCTCTTGTTAGTCCAAACATTGAGGTTTTCATTAATGCTTATGTTCCTTTTGGATTGGATGACCTAATGTTATTATTCTTGTAAATGTGGAATCAATTGGAAGCTACCTCTTACATTGAGCTTGAAGTTTTATGGTTATATCAAGGATAGACTTATAGAGCCCTTAACTTAGCTATCAAGCCCATTTTGGAATGTGCTAGCTTCTTGCACTTCATTCATATAAGGGACATATGGTTGGATTGGTAGCTACTTACCATACTACTCAAAAGGTGTGAAACCTTTGTTTTCCATTTTTCAATCAACAAAGCTACTATCATGCTACAAGACATAACCTTTCAGACTAGCTACCCCATTAACATTGATCCAATCCTCTACTTGGTATGACATGATCTTGTTCACCTATGCTAGAATCTCATAAGCCTTACATTTGAAGGCCCACAAGTGCAAGGTTCTTTAATACAACACACAATCTTTTATATAATGCTAGACCAATCTCTACCCTTGACCTAAATGATGATGCCTTGTGTAGGCATGCTAAAGTATAATTATGGTTTTCATTTATAGGAAGTTATTCCTAGAAAAGAGCATCAACTTCATGCATATGATGTACTTTTACCACTACCAGACTTAGACACCATTAGACAACAAGTTGCATTGCATTTGTGGTTTTCATTATAATATCTTATAATTGATGTCTTTTCCTAACTATTTCTCTCACATGCCTATTTTTGGGTATAACTAGGGTTCTGTTGTCCTTAGCTAGCTCTACCATTCACTTTGCCATGACTTTGTGTTCATCTATTCTGAGGTTGGCAAGTGCATTAAACTTTTGCAAGTTTAGGTAAGGGACAACATCACAAGTGTTATACTTTTGATGGGGCCATAAAGGGTTCCATTAGATGAGTTCATGCCATTAGGTAAGCATTATGTCAGCCACATGAGGTGTTTAAATAATGGTTAGTCCTTTGAACTATATTAAGATTACCTTGATAACTTTCTTCTTGGACAAGTATGATTTTATATTTTTAAATCCATGAATTTCTTGTATTCCACAATGTTATCTTAACTCATTTACACTTACTGTAGTTTTGTTAGGTACCCTACAATGCATTAGAGGTGGTGTTGTTCTTGATCGATGTCATCAATGCCCTTATTGATCTTTAGTAAGTTATCATATCTCTCATCTACTACAACTCAATTGAATTTTACTAATCGGACCACATTCTGTTCCAAGTACGCACCTTCCCTTGCATTGATGATATGATTCAATCTCATTAAACCTATTTATTTCTCTTTTATGTCATATCTAACTTCTATTTTTCATTTTTCGTTTACCTACAAGTAACATATCCCTACCGCTTTGTATAACATGGAAAGCACCCATAAGTTAAATTTTTTTATCACTTATACAGGAAGCCTTTACCCAAAAATAGTTCTATGGATAGCACATTGAGGTATGGAATACGTATTGTGAAAACATACACTCTTAGTATACCTTAATAGAACAAGTTGTTGTTTAAGTCAGGGTACACACATTGGTACTTGAAAGTCACTAGGCAATACATGGGAGCCTAGCAACCACATTATCTGCGTGATAAGTCTTTTTATTGAATTTCATCTTTGTTACTTTCATATTATGAGCACCTATTTTTGCTATAATCCTATGCCCTTATTAAGGAAGCCCTTAATGTGATCATGTACATTAAAGTCCACTTTCTCCAATGGTGCTTGCCCTATTAGCACCTAAAATGGCCATGATCCACTTCATTATGGCATCACTAAGTCCATAAGGGTACGATTGTCATTCCTTTATGTATATGGCACAATGTAGTTATAGTTCCACTGACAATAGCTATAGCTAATCTTGACATCATGGCAATAGTTCCCCTAATAGCTATAATGACCATAATTGATAGCCTTGCTTGTGGCACCAAGGAAGGTGTAAGTGCCAATGTTAAGTATGGCCATGGGCTTATAGGCATTACCAATTACTTAATATCTACCCCAGAAAATACATGCACCATTCTTGTGTAATGTGTATGGCATTGCAACCTTATATGCACTAGCACCCTTGGAAAAGTACATATAGCTGCAGCCATAATTGTACATGTTTTATGTGGGCTTATTGAAGGACATAGGGGATAATTTAACACATTTATAGTAATGATTGCCTAACAATAGCATAGAAACCCAAAGACTATCAATAGTAGCACAAGCATGAGCAGTAACATCATAACCTTAAGTAACAACACTAGGTAGATTAAGATTCCTTCAGCACAATGCCAATGGTGGAGATGGTGATGATTCTTCAACCTTTAGCCTAACTCAAGGCCTAAAGTGCTAGTGATTTGCCTAGAGCTTTAGCATCTTCCTTGGTCTTTTGTATATATGCTATATGTTTATGCATTTATTATTTATGTTCATAAGTTCTGGCTTTTTTATTCAATCATTTATGTTTAAGGATTTATGAATTTGTGCATTGATCGCTTTGTGCATCTAAAGATTTATTGATTTTTACCTATATAGATTTATGAGTTTATACATTGAACACTTTATGAATTTTTGCTATGATTGATATATATATGTGCATATTAGTTATTTATGTGTGTGGTTGATTATTATAGTGGGTTGCTTGTTTCACAAAAATAAGATCTCTGCACCAAATAATAAATAATGCCATTGAAACTTTTCCACTTTAGTTATGATAATTTAGCAAACAAACATAAGATATTTGGTAAAATATTCCTCATTACACATAAGGAAAACAATCATTCCCATAAAGCATTACAGCAAAAATTGCCCACTTTATGCAAAAGCCTTCTCAATTCAACATTCTCACTATAAGGCAAATTAATAAATAACAACTACAGTATTGCAATTAGAATACTACATTAGAAGGAAAAGTTTCTATGTGCCCTCAATCTTCATATCTAATATGTGTAAAACCTATTTTTCCCTCTTCCTTCTATCTTATATTATGAGTAACTGTGTGTGATGTTGCACATTCCTCGCATTTAATAGAACATAGGGAGCATTTGTATGGGAACCCCATCTTACCCTACTTCAACTCCTAGAACATGTACCTTGATCTTTCCTTCCTTTAACTCGTAGAGCATGTCCCTTACTATTTCTATCAAAGTATGCACCATTCATACATGGAATTATGGATATTGATATTTGGCCAACACTAGTAAGCACACATATATTCCACTAAGTTTGTAAAATCTAGATACCTTTTCTAAGGGAAACATTTATCCAAATTCACTTCAAATTTGGGAATAGGTTCCATGTTATTTTTACCAAGACAATGTTAACTATACATAGAATTGTGGATGTTGCTAATGGGCCATTTCTACCACCTTAAGAGCATTCAACAAGCTTGGATCATCATCATCTTGTTGAGGACAACTAGTCACAACATGAAAGTATCCGCTTTGGAGATATCCATGAAACCCGGTATTGTTTTGGCCAAAATTTACTATTGTATACGGAAATCGGCCTGAAGACAAGGTAGCAGACTTGGAATCGCCAAAGGAAAGAGGTCGTCAGATTGCTAGAAGCACATCAGCGAACCTTTCCCCAGCGAGCTCCTCCTCAGCGAACCATTAACCATACTTCGCTGGCTAATGGTTCGCAGCACTAAGCTCGCTACCCCGTCACTACACCAACGTCTCAAGTCTAAATCTCAGACCCCAGTGTAGAGGCATAAGATTTCCCACATGGCAAAAGTAGTATCACACAACGGCTACAAACTGAAGGCTATAACTGACAAAAGGCCCACCTCCACAGCCTATGTTATGCATTGCAGCAGCCGTATTGTAACCTATAACTGTCTTTTCTACTTATTATTTGATGTAACACCACTGTAGCTTGTAATTAATGTATGTCTCCTTCTTCTTTCTATAAAAGTGGAGACCCGGTAAAAGAGAGAGAGATAAATGGCATATATGCAAAAAACTCTGTAAAAGAGACTAGAGAGTAGAAACCATTTATAATCTTGCTAATATACCATACATACAGTGGACGTAGGGTCCAGCAAGATCTAGATTTGGCTAAACCACGTTAAACTTGGTGTCTCCTGTTTACTCTTCCATCCATCCCATTTTATTTTTGGTCATCCTCTTCATCAACTAATCAGAATTAGGCTTGAGATCCTGAAGAATCCCCCGTTGGCCGGAGTTTGGAGCACAACCAAAATCTAACATCAACATTTTTTATGCTGTCTGTGGGGATCTCACCTATTCTGGTTCACCTTTTGTTGCGATGGCTAGAGGAAGAGTTACTAGGGCCTCAAACGTACAATGCCAAACCCCAGACGGTCATGTTTCAATAATAGATTCGTCCACCGCTCCTGTGATTAGAGCAGTCACTGGCCTCCCTCCAGCCAGCTTGGCGTAATCGACTCTCGCTATTAATAGTATCGAAGAATTGTGAATCTGGCTCCAGCATCAAGAGAGACTCAAGTATATGATGGAGGAATTAACTAAAACAGTCATGATGCTGGTACAAGCGCTGGCCCAGAATGTGTAAGTGCAGGCTGAACCTGCCATACCCGAGGTTGAACGTTCTGGCGAGACCAACAGAGAGCAGGTCTTGAATCGCCATCCATGTGGTTAGGGTGATAGACCAAGCCATCAGATCCCTAATCAGGACCTGGGGGCTTAAATAGCATGGTGAAGGCCTCCTTCAAATAGCCAAGTGTTCAGAGGAGCACCCCCGCACCCAAGATAATCAAGGGCACTTCGGGGAACAAACCCCTCTGTCGGGGGAAATCATGGAAGAACCCTTACCGAGTAAACTTAAAGTCCCAGCCCATTGTATGACGGAGACAGTGACTTATGTAACCATCTGGATCTGTTCAACATTCAGATGGATCTTCAAGCTTGTAGTCCTTTAACCAGATGTCGCGTCTTTCCTGCTACCCTAGGCGAAGTCCCTCAAGTGTGGTTCAAGAGCCTCTTGGCTCGCAGCATCGGTAGTTGGAAAAAGTGTCAGGAAAGATTCATTGATCAATATCAAGTGCTGAGGAAGTGACTTGCACCCCTCATGCCACCTCGCCACAGTTTTTCAGGGCAAGCAGGAAGCGCTGAAAGACTATCCCGCTCACTTCAGGCGCAAAGCCAATAATATAGAAAAACCCTCGGATGAGGCTATTCTGGCTGCCATCTCAGCAGGACTCCGCAGAGACGGGAACTTATTCAAGAGTTTGTATAAGTCCTTGGTAAACAGTCTGGGAGAATTCTATGAGCGGGTCGTGAAGCAGATCAGGTGGGATGAAACTTTCGATCCATAAAAAATCAAAACAGACAGTTTAGCCCCGAGCAAGGAAAGAAGCAACCACAGAAGTGGGAATGACAACCCCGAGTTTCAGTCTGTAAAAAAGGGCAAGGATGAAAGGTCCCTATTCCAGGCTCGTCACAGCACCTACAGTATCTTGTCAGACACTTAAGACAAGATCTTCACAATAGATAGGGATAAGGAAGACTTAGGAAAACCTCCACCCTTGAAGACTCCAGGCAAGTCCAGAGTTAATCGGCGAAAATTTTGTGCGTACTACAATGAGTTCGGACATATCACTTCAAAATGTTGGGCATTGCGGGATGCCATCAAAGATCTCATTAAAAGAGGACGCTTGCGCGATTATATTATGTAGCCTTCCAGGCAACAACATGGGTCCTATCAGCGGAATGCCAAGCGAGAGCGGTCCCTTACTATCAGGACAATCTTTTAGACCTTTTATATTTATCCATAAATTATGTATATGTTCACTAATGTTAAGTTTTCTTTTGTTGTGATAGCAATACCCGTCGTCTGCATGTTGTCAACCTGTTATGAGTTTTGCGAGATGCCGAGCGCTCCAATCTGTTATCTAATAAAGGCCCCTCGGAGCTTAATCCGGAGAAGAATTGATGAAACTCACTTATCCAGTTAAGCTGAAGGCTCGCTGAGGTGTGGAGACGCTCGAAATAACTCACCAGTTGAGCTGAGAGCTCGCTGAGGCGTGGAGATGCTCCAAAATAAACTCACTTATCCAGTTGAACTGAGGGCTCGCTGAGGTGTGGAGACGCTCGAAATAACTTACTAGTTAAGTTGAGGGCTCTTGAGGCGTGGAGATGCTCCAAAATAAACTCACTTATCCAGTTGAGCTGAGGGCTCGTTGAGGCATGGAGACGCTCGAAAATAACTCACTAGTTGAGCTGAGGGCTCGCTGAGGCGTGAAGACACTACAAAATAAACTCTTGGGCACAAGATCGCCCCGGCTACAAGATCAACCACCCCTTTGGGCACAAGATCGCCTCGACTACAAGATCGGTCACCCTTTACTTTAGGTATAAGATTGCCCCGGCCACAAGATTGGCCACCCCTTTGGGCACAAGATCGCCCCGACCACAAGATCGATCACTCTTTACTACGTATTTCACAGCTCTCATGTGAACCCGATTAAATTGTAGCTTTTGTGCACATTCGACCATAAGATCGGTCACTCTTTACTAAGTATTTCGTAGCTCTCATGTGAACTCGATTAAATTGTAGCTCTTATGCACATTTGACCACAAGATCGATCACTCTTTACTAAGTATTTTGCAGCTCTCATATGAATCTGATTAAATTATAGCTCTTGTGCACATTCGACCACAAGATCAGTCACTTTTTACTAAGTATTTCACAGCTCTCATGCGAACCTGATTAAATTGTAGCTCTCATACATATTTGAGCACAAGATTGCTCGCTAAGTATTTCACAGCTCTCACGTGAACCTGATTAAATTGCAATTCACTTACGCATGTTTCTCACTCTGTTTTTCAGGTATAAAAGCTATTCAGAACAATCAAACAAAGTGCGTACCAAAAATAGAAACAGCAAGCAGAAAGTACCAGACGGCAATTTTATTCATTAAAAGACCTCAATGAGGCATATCTACATCAGAAAGCTCTGAATACAAGACACGATGAAATACACTGTAAAGTCCTAAAGTACAAGCTAGTTGAGGAGCAAAAGAATCCCCCACTAAAAGAAGAAGAAAATAAAATAAAAAGGAAAAAAGAAGAAGAAAACAGGTCAGTCGTGGATAGCCATGTTTTGAGAACAGCACGCCACTTACTTTCTCTTCCAAAGCACAATCGGCGGTAGTGCTGCATCTCATCTGCACTCGACTACCTACTCCTCTTAAAGAAACCTAACCAGGAAGCCTCAGGAGCTTGGCCAGCCTAACAATTGCCTCACGGCGAGACCGAGAGGACATAATCTGAGATCCATGTAAGTTCCTTCCATGTTACTGGAGAAGACAATTCTTCCAAATCACATATGCAGCAGACCATACATGCTTCCAGGAAGGGCCAAAATTTTCAAGGTGGCTCATTAGGATATTCCATAACTTGCTTTGAGTGATAAGGCCGGCAGATGGTCTCTCCCTTAAAAAGAGCAAGGGACGATTCATTAATGAGTCCAAATTCGTCTCCCCCAGCCATCCACATTAATAGCCTAAGAAAGGACTCGACTTAATGCAGTCATAATTACTGGATTCGCTTCGGAAGAAACAAAATCTGGGGAAGGGAAACGATGGTCCCACTTTTGAGTAATTGAAATCCAAAAGGTCTTCAACTCTCAGCTCGTTGCATAAGCTGAGAGTTGGGGGGCTGATATTGTATGCAGAAATCGGCCCGAAGATAAGGTAGCAGACTTGGAATCGCCAAAGGAAAGAGGTCATTGGATCTCCAGAAGCACATCAGTGAACCTCTCCCCAGCGAGCTCCTCTTCAGCGAACCATACTTCGCTGGCTAATGGTTCGCAGCACTAAGCTCGCTACCCCGTCACTACACCAACGTCTCAAGTTTGAATCTCAGACCCCAGCGCAGAGGCATAAGATTTCCCACACGGCAGAAGCAGTATCATGCAATGGCTATAAACTGAAGGCTATAACTGACAAAGGGCCCACCTCCACAGCCTATGCACTGCAGCAGCCAGATTGTAGCCTACAACTGTCTTTTCTACTTATTATTTGATATAACACCATTGTAGCTTGTAATTAATGTATGTCTCCTTCTTCCTTCTATAAAAAAGGAGACCCAGTAAAAGAGAGAGAGATGAATGGCATATATGCAAAAAACTCTGTAAAAGAGACTAGAGAGCAGAAATCATTTGTAATCTTGCTAATATACCATACATACCGTGGACGTAGAGTCCAGCAAGATCTAGATTTAGCCAAACCACATTAAATCTGGTGTCTCCTGTTTACTCTTCCGTCCATCCCATTTTATTTTTGGTCATCCTCCATATCAACTAATCAGAATTAGGCTTGAGATCCTGAAGAATCCCCCGTTGGCTGGAGTTTGGAGCACGAGTTTGGAGCACAACTAAAATCCAACATCAACATTTACCTTATCAAAACCTCTACTAAATTTGGATCCGGCTCATCCATTGTAGAGGAAGGAAAAGGAAGGGTAGAGAACATAGGACATTATGCCTTTACAAAAAACATAGGAACACACTTTAGTGTGGCAAGGTATTTTTACACTTTTTACAATTCACATTACTTGACATTTTCTTCTCATTGTGATGGTATTACACTCTCATTTTTGCAATCATATAAAGAAGTGTAGGGAGAGAGGATTTTGAATTATGGAAGGCCAAAGAAAAGGTTTTTATAACTATAAGTAGTAGGACCTTGTCTCCATAGGCAATGGATTTGCCATTTGTGCCAAAAACCCCCTTTTTCCACATTGATGTGGTAAAAAAAAATAGGCATTCTAGGAATAAATTTCAAAAGAGGGCAAAGTGGGAATTAACTTCTCATAAGGGCAATTTGGTCAAAATGCCTACTTCCTGTGTGATTTAGGGATCACTTAGAGATATATACATACCTCAAGATAGTTATTTAGTTGAGGAGAGGAGCTATATGTTTGTGTGGTAAGGTCCGAGGCATTGCCCATAAGATTAAGGAATTGAGTCTTTATTCATACAACCATTATATCTAATTGTGTATTAAGTGTTCATTTAAAATATCGATGTCAATAATTTTGATTAAAATAAAAATTATTTTAAATAACTTTTAGTTTAATAGGTGTTATAATCTATAATTAATTATTAAAATATTTTAAAATGCAATTATATATTTTAAAAAATTAAAATTAATTATTTAAGTTATCACCACAACATGCCTGAAAATGTTGCAACATAAATGATGACTATTTTTATTAATTTAAGAATAAAAATAAGGAGTAGTCATTATTTTTTAAAGGAAAAATTAGAAACAAAAAAATAAGGATAAAGCATGTCTTTTAAATATAAAAATAAGTTTTGAGAGTCTAATTATGTGTAAGAAAGGTGTGAGCTTCTCCATAACATCTGTTCAAAAAAACAATTACCATGAACAAAAACAATTACCATGAAATTAATTATATAATATATTATGGTCAAAAAATATTTTATTAATTCCTTAATAATACTAATAATAATAGTAATTGCATAAATAATAAAATAAACTATGTAAATTATTTTAAATGTCCTATTGATATTTACTTATTACATGACATAAGTAGAGAGAATAGTAAGCTCACTGAGTAGTCGAAACCATTATTGTAGAAATTGAGAGAAATGGCTAAAAAAATTATAAAAAACTAAAAATTGATAAAATAAAATTGTTTACAAATATTAGATTTGGCCTATAAGGATAGGGCCAATATGCCTTCCAAAGAAGGAAGTCTATGTAGTTCACATAGAAGAAAAAATTGATTTAATGAAAAAGCAAGAATTAATTTTAAAAGTATTTAAAAGTGATATTTTAAGACAAAAGTTTTGTAAATAAATAATTTAAAAGTATAAATTTTAATTCATATAAAAATATTTTTATTTTTATTAAAAGATGTAAAAAAAATTATGTAATAGAAATGATTCTATGATATATTTTAAATTTCACAAATCTATATTTTTATTATATGAGAAACCAAAAAAATTAATAAAAATGATAAAATTTATCCATAATTCTCTCATAGTTCAAAAATTATTAATTAAAATGAACAAAAATAATAAAGTAAATATATATGTAATTCTAACGTATCCTGTTGCGTGCTTTATTGCACAAATTGTAGCAAATATACTAATTATGAAAAGAGTTTAGTGGTAACAAGGTCGATCCCACAGAGACTATTATAATTATTAGTATTAAATTGATTTCTATTAATTGGTAATGAAAATAAAGATGAAAATAAAAGAAACTCAAAACTTAATTAAAAGTAAATAAAGAAATCAAAAACAGCGAATTCAAGAAGTTTAAGAAAAACAAAGTTTGCAATCAAGTCCTAGGGAATTGAGTACTACTTGATCTAATTGAATTTCTTAGATGAATCCAAAAACTATTTAATTATCTTCTTAATGAACTAGCTCCCTTATTGTAATTTAGTTTTTAGTCTTTCTTAAGGTCTAAAATCCTAACTAAACCAATTTAACCCTATATCTCTATGAGTTAATAAGTGATTTAATTGCATGAAAATCAAGGGATAAAAATACCATAGCAATGCTGGATGATAAAACTTAATTATCTCTAATTCAATTTTATCATGTATAATTCAGGGTTCCAAGTCTTAAATTTCTTTCTCAAGTAAAAGCAAAACTTTAAAATAATAATTTAAGTTGGCCACACAAAAATTATTTATAAGCATACTGAATCATACTTCATTAATAAAAACAATTAAACAATCTTCAATTCATCATTAAGAAAACAACTTGAACAAGTTTCCTCTATCCCTAGAACAAAGAAATCTAAAGAGCTATAGGAGAAGAAGAAATCCTAAAGAATTTAATTAACAACATGATCTCTCACTTGTGAAATAAATCTTCAAGAATCCTTCTTGCTTCAATGTCTCCTTCAATTCCCCCTTGGAATACTCAACTCTACTCTTCAGCACCTTCTTTCAGCTTCAGGGTTCTTATATATCCCTTTTTTTTTTTATGAGAGCTGGCTTTTTTATAGTTGTTTGAATGGGCCCACGGGTGTGATGTTTAAACCCACGGCCATGTCTCTGTAAACCACGGTCGTGGCTTGAGTACCCAGAGCCATGTGGCATAGTAAAATTTCCGTTCTCTGGCCACGGCCTGACCCACGGCCGTGGGTCAGTCTGATGCTTGTTTTCTCGAATTTTCTCAAACTTTCTTCTATGAATTGGCATCTTGGAACCTTCCATGGTCATGATCAACTTAAAAATAATTAATTAACACATAAAACACTTGTAAAACTCCTTTTTCTCACAAATAAATTATGATAAATCAATATAAACCCAAATTCATACTTAAGCAATTAAAATTTTCGAAAATAAAAACACTTATGACGGCTAAAATATGACTATTTTATCCCTTAACAAATACCATACACTTGAACCTTTGCTTGTCCTCAAGCAAAATAAATCAAATCAATTTTTGAAAAAGACATGTTTTTTTTTAAAAAAAAAACTAATTTTCAAGCCTTTGAAACAAAATAATGAACATATAATCATAATCTCCCTTTCCTAGGTTAAAGCCAAAGAAAAAACCTTTTCAAACATGAAATTAGAAATAATTAACTAGCATAGATATGATTCAAACCTTAATCAATTTTCTAGATATTCAAAACCTTAAATCAAATATTTGACAACTTAGCCAAACATAGCATACAGATTTGAAATAAAAACGTCCTTTGCATGAATTCACCTCTTTGTTTCTTTTTTTTTTTTTTTTTTTTTGGTGTTCTTATATTCTTGGTTAGTTAGTGAACTACCGTTTGGTGCGAGTCCAAACATTAGTGATGAATTGGCCTAGGTTACTAAGTAGAACACTAATTAAAACTATCTTTTGACGCGAATCCAAACATTGATGATGAATTAGACCCAATTACTCAGCAGTTCTTTAGGCTAACTGGCTACTAGCACCACTCATAACTGTCTCTTTTTATTTTCATCATTCTTTTTTTTTTTTTTTTTGAATTTGAGAGACAGCCAGTGGAGTGAATTTGAACACAACTTTCTTTTTCTTTTTTATTTTATGTTCAGGAAGTTAAAACTTCAAAAATTCATGCTACACTAGACTAAATTGGCAAAAATTTTACCTAAATTTCTCAAATCTTAAAAATTAACTAAAGTAAAAATCAATACTATGCTAGAAAATTATTTCATCATTCATACTAAAAAATAGTAAAATCTTTAAAACTAACTTAAAATCAAGAAATCATAATCACATGCAAAATATTTTAATAATTATCATCATTGGCCAATAGTAAACCAAAAACACAACTCACAAAAATTAAGAAAAATTAAAATTGCTTTAAAGAACAAATAAAGATTAAGCTGAAAATATAATAAGTTCCCTCCCCCATACTTATTACAAATTGTCCCTAATTTGCATCAACATGAAAATAAAAGAAGTAAGAGGTAGGAAACTTCCCTGATAATAACAGATTTCAGCTACACATCAATTAGAAATAATGCACTTAAAGAGTAGAATTTATACGATTCAAATGAAAAATAACTGAAAAAAAAATAAAATAAAATAATGCAGAAAATAGAAAATAAGATAAAGAAAACTAAAGTAAGAAAGAAATACAATACGAAGCTATTGGGGTGAGGGTGAGGGTAGGGGTGGGGTGGATAATGGTGGAAATAAGCCTGGAATTGCTACATGTATCCTCACATCTCCTACTAGAACTATTCCTACTATGTGGCCAGAGTCTGATAGTGAGCATCCTAATAGACAGTAAACTGTCCAAACTACTTCACAAGCCTTTCATGAGAGACAGTCAATGAATCCACTGTAATACCCAAAAAAATAAGAAAAATAAAAAGGGAAATTGAAAATAAGATTTAAAGTTGAAAAGGACTAAATTAAAAAGTTTTTAAGGACTTATTTAAAAAGCTTCGGTTTCGGGTGGGAAGATTTTTGAAATAATTGAAAGTTTAAGGCCAAAACGTAAAATGGAAAAAGAAAAGATTTTTTTTAAAAAACTCTCCAGAATTTTCGAGTAGCTCAGAACCCCCCGCCCCCGAATTTCTTCTTCTCTCCTTAGCTTCTTCCTCTTCCACTCATCTTCCTCTTTTCCGACGACGGCGGCGCGATTCCGACGAGCTAGTTTGGCGCTCTTCCTCTCCCTCTCGACGGCGGCGCTCTCCCTCTCCTTCTCGGCCTGGTTGTTTGACCGACAGCCACCGAACGGCAGCAGCCCACGGTGTCGCGCTTACTCCGGTGTCATCCTCCGTGGTTGGCATCTTCGTTGGCGCCGCTGTGCACGGCGGACCAAAGCTATACAAGGGAGATTGCAGTAACTGGGTGCATCAAGCTCTTCTTCCTCTTTCCCTTTTGTTCGGCCAGCCTCTGGTTCTGAGTCGCTGACAGCACTCCGGCCGGTGGTGAGCTGGCAGTAGCCTCTTTTGGACCTGGTGAGTAACCCTAGATCATCAAATTTATTTTTTAGTAACTCTAGAGTTGATTTCTCAAGATATGATGTTAAATGCTC
>JANHAO010007142.1:0-20515 GCA_026873985.1 Saraca asoca
ATTTAGGGAAAAAATTTTGGAAGTAAAAATTGAACCAGACCGGAATAATAACTTTATAATTAGAATATGAGTAGAGACGTTATAGTAGTCAACTTGATGTACTTACAAAGATCTGGCACCGTATATGACCTACTATTTGGCACCACATACGACCTACTCTTTGGCACCATATGCTATCTACTATTCGACACCGCATACGACATACTTTCTAGCACTGCATGTGACCTACTATTTGACACCGCATGTGACCTAATATTTGGCACCGCATACAACCTACTCTCTGGCACCATATGCAACCTACTATTTGGCACTACATATGACCTACTCTTTGGTACTGTATGTGACCTACTATTTGGCACCACATACGACCTATTCTCTGGCACCATATGGGACCTACTATTTGGCACCGTATATGACCTACTCTCTGGCACCACATGCAACCTACTCTTCGACATCGTATGTGACTTACTATTTGACACTGCATGCAACCCACTCTCTGACACTATATGCGACCTACTATTTGGCACCGCATATGACCTACTCTTTGTTATCGTATGTGACCTACTATTCATCATCACATGTGATCTACTTGTCGGCACCACATGCGACCTACTCTTGGCACCACATGTGACTAACTATTTGACACCACAAGTGACCTACTATTTCATGCGACCCACTACTCAACACTACATTTGTGCTAGCCACTAAGCAGCAAGTTTGCCATAGCATGACCTACTTGGGCACTTAACCTGTGTACCATACTTTGACCTGACAAAAACATATTGTACTTTGTCATGGTTTGCAATCTAAGAAACATTAGTGTGACTAATTAGTTGTTTAACTTGGTTAATATTTATTAAGTTATGGTTTGCAGGAATTTATTCATCCAACTTGATGCAAGCTTGGAAAAAATGAAAATATTACTCAAAGTTCATTAAAACTTCATTCAATAGGGTGAATATACATATGTTCAAAAGTACAGATCAAAGTAAGCCTACAGCCATTAAGGCCCTAGAAGGCTAAGTTTTGGAAACTGAATCCCTAATGAAGCAAGCCATACATTATTTGATCACTCTCAAGCTACCTCTTAATCCTCCCCCAAGACAAAAGCTTATCCCTTAATTGCATCATTATGGGTGCATCCTAAGGAACCAGACATTTGGGTCATCTTGTGAAAAAATAAGAAATGAACTAAACTCACTAACATCATTGTGAGGAAATAATCTAAGATCTGTACAAAACTTCCTAGAACCCTCAGAAAGGAATTGTCCATGGGAAATTCCTATTCAACAGCCCATACACACCTTGGATCACCACACCTAAGACCTAGACAATCGAAAATATAGGGAACTCAACCAATAAGCCTACCATGTTACTAAACCTTGGGAAGCAGGAAATGAAGTACTGGATTATTGAAAAGAAAGAAAGGGCTTTCTTCACCCTATATAGCTAGAATAGCTTGGAAGGCTGATCAATTACCCTTGATCCAATGGTCCAGTGAAAACAAGGCTTTGACATTACCACACTGGCAATTATGAAAAATGCATGCATTTAATGCAGTAATAATAATATGGGTAGACAAAATGACACAATAAAAACTAATTGCAATCTCTAGCTTTTACCAGTGAACTTCAACTCCCACTCTACAGATCACATTGATAGTTAGGGGTTTAATGTTATGGGTAATATTCTATATTGCATAAATGGGTTGGCAAAAGCCCAATGATTTGACTCAACTAACAAAGGCCCAGCTCATTTTGGATTAAGGCCACCAGACTAAGACACTAAGTTGCTAAATACGAGCTAATGTCACTGGTCAACATAAGTAAAAGTAGCAACCTCAGGTCTAGAGAACAAGGCCAGGCTTGTAGCTCATAACAAGCGTCCTTAACCATCGGGAAAGTCTGTCCAGTCTCCTATTTTGGCAGGAGTCTATTATAATCATCTACCTTAATTTGCTATATAATCCTAATCAAGTCATGATGCTTATCTGTCATAGATTTACATTCAAACTATAACCCCCCAACTATTATAAAAGGGGATGAAATCATTATACATGGGACATTCAATTATTAGATATAATACACTTAGCAAAGAGTAAGAAAAGCCATGGACATATGGGTCAAATTAACTTTAGCCAAACTACGTTAAAAACTTCTTGTGTCTCCCTACTCTTCCTCTCTCTCTCTCTTTCTCTGTCTCTCTCTCTCTCTCTCTCTCTCTCTCTCTCTCATGTTCATTCTGTAGCTTAGGGTTCAGAACTTGGGTTGACCAGATTTTACCATTAACACTTGTCATGTTCATTTTTAGAAGAAAGTCGAGAAAGAAGAGTGTTCCATGTTTTGAAGACTTAAAGGATTGAAGCTTTGGAGGCTTGGATGTTTCAAGCATTGCCTTAGGTCTTCATTGGGTATAGTTTTTTCTTTTAGGCTTAGACTTTCTTCTAAAATATAATTTTTCATGATTTAGAGTTGACTCTTGTTTACAAATTCTTAGATTGCTCTATCATATTTTTCTTGGTTGGCCTCGGTTTCAATGGATGAAATTCTTGTTTAAGCTTTGCTTTAGATAAAATGTAAAATTATTGGATTATTTGAATTTAGCTCATTTGCTTTGAAATTACCTTTGGAAGTTTGACTCAAGAATTTGGTCCAAAATTTTTTGAAATATTTTCAACAAAAATATTCCAAGATGTTCTTACATGATTTATTAAATTGTTTAAACTTGGAAATATGTTTTTACTTTTGAAATATTTCACCAAAAACATTCTAGCTTGTTCTTAAATGTTTTATCACATTCCTTTAATTTGGAATCATGTTTTTGGATTGATTTATGAAGTTTAAAATGGTTAAATTGGTTGAAATGGAATTATAAAAGTCTAATTTTTCATCTCTAAGCCATCCATTTTGACTCGACTTGCTTTCCACTATTTTTGTGATCATGATCACAAGAAGCAAGCATTTTTGGCTTATGAGTAGAATAAAGTTTTGTCCTAGCTTTATGTGATTCAAGTTGACCCTTCATAACCCTATCTCATGATTGTAGTCACAATTATGCTCGAGTGTATTTTAGGACTTACCAAAGGTTTACAACTTTGGGCAACTAGAATCGAAATTCATACTAAAATTTGGCAATTCAACTCAAAGGCTTCAAATTTGAATCTCATAATTGTGATCATGAGTCTACTCATTTTTTTTTCAAAATTTGAACTTGCAATTATGCTTATGGGTTAATTTTTTGCAATAACACTCATTTTTACTGAGTGCCATTCTATTGTTATAAATACCTATTTCACACATTTTGCCAATAGCAAAATCCTAATTTTTAAAAGACAAACATTCTCTTTTCATTTATGCTTTAACTCTTTATCTAAATTGTTTGATATGAGCTAGACTTAATTCATTCCTTATCTATTGGACTTCAATTTGTAAATCTAAACTACAAAATTCTTTAGATTTTTTGCTCTATCTTTCAAACACAATTGGGTTTCGTAGGGGTAGCCTCACTTAGGGTTAAAGAATGGTTAAGCTTTTTGTTTTCTTTTTTTAAGTAAGCAGTTGAGCTTCTAAAAAAGGCTCTTGATTGTGGTTGAGCAATCTTTGTAAAGGCTTTTCCTTGTGCCTGTTAAACTTGGAGGGATTGTTACACTTAAGTAGATTCAAGCTAGGTTGAGAGCTTGAAAGTGGATGTATACCTTGATGATTATTTTTCAAGGGGGAACCACTAAATATCTTGAGTTTGAATCACTCTATCCCCGCTCTCTTTATTTTCTAGCAAGTTATATTGTGATATTTACTCTTGAACTTGTTGTTGGTTGAGGTTATGCCTTGCTCTATTTCTAATGCAAATTTTGTTGAGCATTTTGTGCCTCATTGTTCTTCATTTTGCCCATAAATTGATTTGTTTGAAAGAAATGATTTATATCTTTGAATGTGCTCATTAATGCCTTGCCTTGTATAATTAACTAAGTTACTTCACATAAGTGCTTTAACTTATTATTTTGTTATGTGCAAACATCTTAATTTAACTATCTTAGTTGTTTGAATTAAAACCATTCAATAAGTTTCCAAAAACAATAGATTTTCTTAGAGAATGCTAAAAATTCTATAAGTTTTCAAAACACCTAATTCACCCCCTCTTAGATGTGGGTTGCCTTATCTTATAATTGATATTAGCACTTTGGGCTCTTGTTTAAAGAACTTAACTATATCAAGAGGATCCATAATAACCATTGAAGGCACTTTTTTGAATGAAAAATTTGACAAGAGTGTTTGTGTTGAGCATGAAAAGAAAACGAAATTGAGGAAGATATTGTTGAGAAAATTGTTCAAAACGATTTGCAAGAATGTGAATTGTGCTCCATGCCTCCTAATCAAGAGAAAGAAATTGATGGTTCCAAAGAAGAGTCAATGAAGCTATAAATGGAAGAATCAAGCTCTATGACTTAAAAGGACTTGAAGGTATATGATCCTATTCTTAATACTAGTCCTAGTTATGATGACTCACATAGTCTCAAAGAATTGCATAATGATAGAATATCTATGTCATTTGATTGTTTAACTTCTTGTGACTTCCAAATTGAAAATGATTTATCCTAAAAGGATGTTGAACACTCAACTTGTACACTTTCCAAGTCCTTGAGAGAAGATATAGATTTCTCTCTTGGAAAGTCTAGAAAATCTCTTGGCATGGTTGAATCAAAATGCAATTTCTATAAAATGCCAAAATTTTCTATATGTTTTTTTACATGAAAAATAAATTCTAGTAAGAATTCTATTATATGCAATTATTGCGGTCATCGAAGTCATATTTTCTCTTATGTCCCATTAGAAGAAACTATTATGTGAGAAAGAAAGAAATTTTAGTTCTTGAGATTTCCAAATGTAAGAGCACTAATATTGAAGGACCTAAGATGAAGTGGGTGCCAAAAAGTCCTCCTAGTACTTTAAGTATGTAGAAAAATTCTTGCAAAGGTTGACAATTTTGGTCAAGAAAAGAAGAAATTTTCAATAAGAGCTTTTCCAAAAGAAAAGGTAGAAAAAGAAGATTTAACATAACCAAATCTTCTCGATCACACATTTTTGAAGTGTCAAAACTCAAACCACAAAAGAAGAAGTAATGGGTAAGAAAAAGTTATCCTTTCATTGCAAAAGAGAAGATATTAATTTCTCAAACCTTTTGTGTTACTCTATTTAATATTCATTGAAAAAGGGGTGAAATTGTTCCAAAGCATATGCATTGCATGAAGATTGTGCTTCATTTTGATCAAAATCATTTATGCATTTGAGATATTATCCTAAATATATGATTTACTTTGTCTTCATTTTACCCTTAGTTCTTTAATGTTATAGCTTAGTATAAGGGTTTGCAATGCTAGGCATATGTTTCCTTGAGCCTCATTGTCTTATTGTTCTCATATGGAAAATATGCAAATGCTTTGAGAATTACTTTACAAAATTATTTTTTTCTCCCTTTCTTATTTGAATCAATCTTTTATTATAACCGCTGAGATTATTCTTCATCTAACGGTCTTGGACCCAAGTCTTGGTTAGGTACCAAAAGAAATTATTCTAAGCTGTTTTGTAGAACAAAAATGTAGTAATTCTATTATTCCAACGTGTAAATAAAAGTCAAATTCAAATTATGGAAAGTCCATTTTAAATCTCAAGGGAGTGTCTTCCATTAAGAGAATAGTCATTTCAAATGTTTGGTTTCTTGCTTCTCATTATTGATTCTCATAGTATTCAATTGATTACATGGTTAAAAAAAATCTACATTCATGTTGTGTTTCTAGAGAAGTGTTGAATTTTGGAATTGAAGTTACTTTTGGACTTGGTCAATTCCTACTTATAGATAATTTTTCAATTTGAATCGTCAATTTCTGTAATGTTTCAATGTGATTAGCTTGCTTCATAATTCTAATTGTGATTTAAATCATTTAGCCTTGTTGTGTTTCTAGCTGTATATAAATGCATCCATACTCTTTTTCAGATTAGATCTCATTACCTTTCTCAAACCCTAGCACCTTTCTTTCATAACCTTTCACCTTAATCTCATTTTTCATGAAATCTAATAGTTTAAACCTCAACTTCTCCTTTCCAAATCACTTTACCACATATTTCCTTCAATCTTAACTAATTACTTTCATCAATTTCTCCCAAATTCAAAAAACCCCAAATCTCCCAAGTCACCCTTTCTCTTTCTTTTCCTTAAAATAACCATGATTGATCATTTTACCTCTAGTTCAAAGAAGATCATAAAGATTGCTAGTTATAAAAGATCCTACCACACTACTGTGGCTATCGAAGAACAAAAGTTCTTTCTAACACAGAATCCTATGAGAGGTATGCAAGATACAAGGAGAAAGTTGTTTCACTTGTTAAGTGTTGGGATAAGAAATTCCTTAAATAGAGTTATTTAGAATTGTATGTCTTGCTAGAAAAATGTAAGCTACTAAATTTTGTATGCTATAGTGGTCCATGGTATCCTAGGCTAGTAAGGAATTTCTATGCTGACCTAAGAGTAGCGAATTGGAAATTACCTACATTGATTATGAGAAAGTTAATAAATTTAGATATAGAAATTCCACACAAGAATTACAACAAGAATCTTGCTAACCTACTAGTTTTACACAAGAATTACAACAAGAATCTTGCTAACCTAGAAGTTTTTCACCTAGCTCTTCCAAACCTTAAATAACCACAAGATTTTCTATAGGCTCTTGTCAACCTGTTCAAGATTCTTATCAACCTAGAAATCTCAAAATAAAAATCAAGATAAGAGATTAGAGATACAATACCAAAGTTTGAGATGAAAATATCAAACATCTAATGTGAATTGTATAAAGATTTGATTTAGAATCCTTTTGATTGAGAAATGTAATGAGGTAAAGGCAAATCTAATTTACCTTTATTTGCTTTGAGATTTTCACACTTGAGGAATAGAGAAAGATATGAAATCTATTATAACTAAAAAGTGGTTAGGATTTTTTATAGCTATTATAACCATCTATAACAAAATAATTAGCTTTTAGTTTGTGAATCGATTCATAATGGTTACAACTAATAAATTGATTTGTGAATCAAATCATAGCATTTTGAAAACAGTCTTCAATTGATTACTTAATCGATTCAAAACAAAATCCTAACCTTTGGTAAGAAATATTTTTCAAAACTTTTCTTTATGAATCGATTGGTGAATCAATTCAAATGTGTTTTTCACAAGTTCTTCAACATGAATAGATTCGTGAATCAATTCACAAAGTGTATAAAATCTGCACTTGTGAAAAATCTTAAAAAAAAAAACTTGTTTGAAAAATATTTGATTTTAGCTTTCTTCAAGTGGTTTATTTATACCTCACTATATTAGTTATAAAAAATATTTGTTTAAATCAAATCTAATTTGAATTCACTTACAAAAGATCCTATAGAAATAAAATAGTTGCTAAATCTAATTTGGGATATCTGGAATCACACGCTTTGAACCTATAAAATAAATCAAAATACTAAAATATATTGTTAGATAGTAATATAAACTAAAATTATTTTTCAACATCAAAATCAAGGAAAATGTATAGCTAGGGTAACCTAAGCTAACAATCTCCCCCTTTTTGCTGGTGACAGACAATATTAGATGAGATTCAAAGTTTATCAAAAAATAGTTTTTAAATTTTAAAATTTCATTTGATAAGAAACTTATTAATTTTCACAACAATCTTCTTAACTTTTATTTTCTATTATTTTAAATTTCCTATGTCTCTTATATGCCTCCCCCATTTGAATTGAAAGCAATATCTCATTTGAAATTCATCATTTTTACTTTGAGATCTAATCTAAAATCTATATGATTTTATCCAAAAATCTCATACTTTTCCCCCTTTTGGCATATCAAAAAGTGTAACGATGCATAAAAAAATTGTACCAAAAAGATTAAAAAAAGTTAGATTTAAAAAAATGATCTATACAAATACTTATACCAAAATTTAATATTCAATCAATATAAAAAATAGCAAAAATTTGAACAGTCACAACAAATATTAAAAGTATCTAAAATATATATCATCCAAAATAGAATATCAAAATCATAATACAATATCCAATATCAATAAAATATAGTCAAAAGGCAATAACAATAATGAGATAGGGGAAATAAGACTAAGGGGGGACAAATAACACAGCAAAACAATTAACTACTCAGCAGGAGGAGAATCAATCCTTTGAAGTTCACCTTCTTCATCCTATTGCTATAATTGCTATGTAATCTCCTATACTTGAGTTTCAAGTAATCTAAGCCTTTCATTGATTTCATTGTCTCTTTTTTGGTTTCATCTTCCATGTGAGAGATCCGTTCTTCAATTAAGTCGAACCATATTTCTTGATTATCTACTATTTTGTTCATTTGTTTGGTTGTGTTCACGTAGTCTTTCAACCACTTCAATTATTCTTGCTTCAACTTTAGTAGATATCCCAGCTAAGCTTGAGGCTTCTCCAATTTGTTGAGTGGTTTTTAACTTCTCCTTAGCCCATTTTCCTTGCTTATTTTATTCAAAACCCATTTTATGTAAATGTGATGTAGTAATCATGGTAGTTACATTTGGTGGTGCAACATGAATATTTCATTAGAACATTTTATTTTGAATTTATCAAAGATAGGAGTAAGGATCATGCCATAGGGAAGAAATCTAATGTCTGTTGTTTTAGAATAGTCACCAATATATTTCAAAATGTAGTGGGGAAAATTGAAATCAAATTGATTTTTGATAATCCACATCAAAAACAATTCATCTTCCACTATGTGTGTAAAATTTGTAATCCTTGGCAAAATTACTTTACACGAAGCATAGTGTAGAATCCTATCTTCAATGAATAGGCCAGTAATAAGCAATTTCCTACTTCCATCCTTTTGGGCAAAATAGGGAAAAAATATTCTAATGGCTAATTCCTTGCTATATTCTGAAAAGGATTCTACAATAAGCTTTGTGGGTATGTTATCCATGCCAAATTCATTTGCAAATAATTCAGAATCAACAACTACATGCTTATACATCACATAACATGAGAGTTTTCTATCAGCATCAGCAAGGTTTGTATAAAACATCTTTACTAACCTAGGGCATGCATTTCCTTTGATAGTTAAAAATTTCTCTAACTTGTATTTGGCTAATAACTCAGGTAAATGTGTAGCTCTAAGCAATTGATCAATAAAGCATCTCAGAGGATCTACTTTCCTATTCTCAAGTGAAAGGTAAGCTGCATACTTATTTGAAGACTAGGAGAAGGATTCTTCATCATTTGATCATGATGATTTTGCTAGCAACTTGTCCTTTCATTTGGCTATGAGCTTTATTCTCTTTGCCATTGTGATTGAAGTTTTTGAAAAATCTTCAATTTTGAGACTACAATTTTCGGGCTCGATTTCGGGATTTTTGAGTTTGGGGTATTTTGATGAAATTAACCAGTCAAAAATGTTAGAATGAGTGTTTTTAGTGTTTCTATCAAAGAAAATTGTGTCAAAAGTGTGTCGGGGGACAAGATTTGAGAGATTTGTGTGAGAGAGGTTGAAAGCGTTTCTAGGTATTGGCTAAAAGTGAACACATGAAATGAGTTCAACATCGATTCAGGTATATATAGAATTATGCTTTGAATCGATTTGTGAATTGATTCAGAGAGCAAATATGTAATAATGAATCGATTCAAGTATTAATTTATTAGGGTTTGAATTGATGAGGGAATTAATTCAGTTATGAGTCATTTATAGGATTCTTATTGGAATCGATTCAGGAATCAATTCATATATATGAGATTTCATCTTATCAATCAATTTGAGAATCAATTCAAATAGACATATAAAAAGTTTTAGAAATTTTAAAATCTTCCTGAAAGATTGAATAATTTGGTGAATCGGTTCATGAATTGATTCATGGTATAAAATTTTACTTAGGAATCAGTTTATGAATCGATTTAGAAACTCAAAAAAAAATCTAGAAAAAATAGAATCAATTTGATTCAGGAAGTCCTAAACTCAGTTTTCATACAGTTTTTTTTTCTAAGTGTTTTCCTAATCACTCAAATAGCCAATTAACATCTCAGAGAATCACTTGAAAGCTCAAATTGTCTCCATATATCTACAAAACAAACTTAACAACATCTCTGATGCTTAAGTTAGTAATTACAATGTATAAATCAAATATGAAAATAGAAAACATGAAAATTTACTAAAATTTTAGAAGATTAACAATCTTTGTCTTGTGATGAGTGCAACTTCTGTTCTACATCATGAGTTATTTTCTTTTCTCTAACACAGACTTGCAAAACTAAAATTAAACTTGCTTGATAGGTACCCAATAAATTTTGGGTCCAAATTTGTTAGTAACCATAGCAAGAATTCTATCAAGGGTAACCACTTGGGTATAAGTTTTGTTAGTGAACACAGTAACATTAGCATTAGCAATGTATGCCTTAGGTAACCAAACTAACTTTTCATTCTGATTCAACACATAGGTTCCATTTTTATAGGGATAATATCTAATATGATGTCCTTTTTTATTGCAATAATAGCAAGTAATGTAACTGTAATTCCCTTTTGATCTCTTTTTCTTCTATTGCTTATATCCTAAGTCAACTTTATTCTGAAAACCATTTTGATTTTCTAACATGCCATTAAGTTTCGCATTGCTTTCAGCAAATCCTTGTAAAGCCTTATTCAACTTCTCTATTTCTAACTTATAAGACTCATAATGTTCACATGCTTTAGCTTCTCTTAATAATTTCTCAGTTAAAATATTCAAATCAGTATTTTCCTTTTCAATTTGCTCAATCTATTTAAGCAAATTATTATTCCAATTTTTTAATTTCTTTATCTCCTTATTGGTTTTAGTTAAAGCTTCATAAATCTCTTCATATAAATCATTAGAATCATCATCATTTACAACATCAACCTCATCATTTGTTTCAGCATCTGTTTGATTGTCAGATTTACTATCAATATCACTAACATAGGAAACTTAGGAAAATGAAGGATACTTTAGAATCTATATATTTTCATTGTATTTTGCCATAAGACAATGCTGCTCTTCCTTTTTGTAATCAGTTTGAGTTTTAACACTGTGATTAATCTCCAGAGTGTCTAAAATTTCCTTTGTTGTACTACACTTAGAAATTCTTTAAAGTGAGTTAATAACAATTCATTTTACCTTGGAGGCAAGGAGGTGTTTCCTTGTTTCCTACTTAGTCTATAACAATCTAGATTTAGGCTATAAAATTCCATTAATAGATATTTTAGGACATTTATATCCTATTTCTAGAATTTCTAACATGTCCATAACTAAAGCATCTATAAAGAATTTAATTTTATATTTCCAAAAAACAAAATTTTCAACATCAAAAGTAGGTGGATTGTTAGGGATGGACAATCAAATAAAATAGTCAAATTGGAATCCATAATCTTGTCAAAGAAAAGGAGTATCAATAGCCAAAGCTTAGATACTAACTGAGGGTCCCAAATAAAGATATATTGTATAATATGGATCTTACCCTTAATCTATTAGGGGAATTTTATATACTCTTTTAATTAAAAATGGATTCAATTTGATTTAATAAGAATATGATTAATTGATTTATATCAAGAAGCTCAATAGAGCTTTTTATTACTTGATAAAGATAAACTGAAATCTTTATTGTAGTATTGTAAATAATGCAGCAATATAGAGAGTGCAGAATGCAGATTAGATTTTAGAACAATAGAATAATAGAATGTTAAAAATTATGCAATAAATGCAAGATCAATAAAATAAAGATTCAGGACACAAGATTTTTTAAGTGGTTCAACTTAAATTGAAATCACAATTTAAGTCTACTCCACTAGATAGTTTTCAACCAGATTACCACTTTTATTATCAAAACATCAAGATTAGAATGGGCTCCTGAACTACCAAATTTACACAAGAATTAGAACAGGGATCTTGCTAGTATAGAAGATTTTCACTTGACTCTTCCAAACCTAAAATAACCATAAGATTTTCTATAGGCTGTTGCCAACCTATACAAGATTCCCATCAACCTAGAAATCTCAAAAGAAAATTCAAGATAAGAGATTAGAGATATAGTACCAAAGTTTAAGATGAAAATATCAAACATCTAGTGTGAATTCTGCAGAGGTTTGATTTAGAATCTTTTTGATTGAGAAATGAAATAAGGTAGAGGCAAATCAGATTTAATTTTGTTTGCTCTGAGATTTTTGCACTTAAAGAAGAGAGAAAGATATGAAATCTATTATAACTGAAAAGTGGTTAGAGCTTTTATAGTTGTTGTAACCATCTATAACAAAGAAACTAACTTTCAATTTGTAAATAAATTCTTGAATCGATTCAAAGTAGTTAGAACTAATGAATCAATTTGTGAATCGAATCATAGCATTTTGAACTCAAGTCTTGAATCAATTACTTGATCGATTTGGGACAAAATCCTAACCTTTTGTAAGAAATATTTTTCAAAACTTTTCTTTATAAATCAATTGGTGATCAATTCGAATACATTTTTTCACAAGTTTTTCAACATGAATTGATTCGTGAATTGATTCACAAAGTGTAAAATAGTTTTATAAAATCTGCACTTGTGAAAAATATTTAAGAAAAAACTTTGTTTGAAAAATATTTGATTTTAGCTTTCTTCAAGTGGTTTATTTATACCTCACTATATTAGTTATAAAAAATATTTGTTTGAATCAAATCTAATTGGAATTCACTTACAAAATATCCTATAAAAATAAAATAATTGCTAAATCTAATTTAGGATCTTTTGAATCACATACTTTGAACCTACAAAACAAATCAAAACACTAAAATGTATTGTTAGATAGTAATATAAACTAAAATTATTTTTCAACATCAAAATTAAGGAAAATGTGTAGCTAGGGTAACCTAGGCTAACATAAAACAATAATCACACAAAGATTCACAAGAATGGTAAGAATCACTCACCTTGACAGCTAAAACAAGAAATCACAACTAGCCTCATAGATTCTTCTATATTTCTTCAAGAACAAATAGAAAATCACATTAGCTTTCAGATTTTCTAAGGTTTTCTCTCTTCAACCAACCATATATAATTAGATTATAATTCCGAGGCAACAAAACAAGTTATATCTAATAGATTCAAGCTTTAAAACACCAGAAAAATTAAGTTAGTTCATAGGTTGAATACTTTTATGAATAGTGACTAAAAATTTCAAAAATCCATAGCTCAAAATTTTCTCCATGAATCAGAAAGATCTTGGTATCAATTTGAAGAGGAAGAAGACATGACTCAATCGTAAAAATAAGAAAAAATAACATGGAAGAATGAAAGCTTACTTGAAGAGAGAGAAAAAGAGTTATAGAGAGAAAAGGATAGTGCAATATGTGTTTCTGCATGAAGCCAACAAAAAGAAGAAGGTAACTGACTAAGGAGGAGTATTTTGGAAAAAGAAAAAGTTAATTTAAGTCTTTGACATTTCCTTATTAATAAACCTTCCTATCTTCTAAATTTCAAGTCCAAATGTGACGTATTCACTTATCGCCAAGGAGCCATAAAATTTTACCACAAATTAGATAAATTAATTACCTTTATAACAACTATAATATTACATCCCCTGGGCACTCACTACCCTAGTTTCAGTCCTTTCAAAATTTTTTAGAAATTAAATCCTGAAAACATAAAGTTAATTTTTTGGGCATCCATAATGAAAATTTTGATTATCTAATAATTCTTAAAATTCATATAATCTATTTATATCATATTTGGACACTCCACGTCTCAAATTTTATAGTTTCAAATTTTTTTAAAAATTCTAATTTCCCGTTTTTTGGATCTATAAAGCTATTTTATCGCCAAACATAATTTTTGAAAATTCGAGGTATTACAATGATGACCCAAATCAAATTGTATCCTTTTGATGACTTTGGCAATCCAACTAAGAAGTCCATCATTATGCTTTCCTATTTCCATTCAGAATCTTGATGGATTGATGTAGTCCTGTCAGACACTAATGTTCTGCTTCCACTTAATGGCACTTAAGACATTTGATCACATATTCAAGCACATCTCATTTCATGCCTTCCCACCAGAATACCTCTTGCAAATCATGAAACATCTTAGACACTCTAGGTGCATTCTGTATGATGAGTTATAAGCTTGATGCAACAAATCATCATGAACACTTAAGGAGGCCCATAACTTTCCTTCCTTTTTAAACACTCCTATCTCTTTGATTGTAAATTTTGAATCCAATTCCATTTTTGACTTTTGTCTAAGGATCACATATTGTGGGTCTTGTTTTTGAGCTCCTTTAACATGACCAACCATCATTGATTGTATCATCATGTGGGCTAAAATTAAAGTTCGATCTATAACTTCTAGTTGTATGCCAAGCATTTCAAATTTTGTATAAAGACACATCAACTTTTCTTCTTTAGGGAGAAGATAAGCGAAACTACTTGCTAGTTTGTAACTTAATGCATCGGCTACTAAATTTTCTTTGCCAAGATGATACAATATCGAATACTCATAATCTCTTACTCAACCTTCGCTATTGAAGATTAAGATCTTTTTGTTCAATGATATATTTCAAGCTTTTGTAGTATGTGTAAATTTTGCATGTTTCTCCATATAGCTAGTGCCTCCATATCTTCAAAGTAAAGACTAGAACCACCATTTCTAGATCATAAGTAAGATAATTTTGCTCATGTTTCTTCAGTTGTCATGACACATAGGTGATTACTTTTCCATTTTTACATTAACACACATCCAAGTTCGATTTGTGAGGCATCAAAGTACACTACATAGCCATCTAAACTAGATGGCAATGTCAATATTGGGGCTATCATCAAACACCTCTTTAGCTTTTGAAAGCTTTCCTCACATGTAAGAATCCATTCAAATCACACTTCTTTTTGAGTTAGCTTAGTCAATGGTATAGAAATCTTGGAGAAATTTCTAGTAATATCCAACTAATCCCGAGAAACTTCAAATTTTAGCAACTGTTATAGGTCTAGGCCATTTCTTTATGGCTTCTATTTCTAAGGATTAACTTGTACCCCTTCATATGACACAACATGACCAAGAAACTTGACACTGGTCATCTAAAATTCACATTTGGAGAATTCACATAAAGCTTATGCTCTCACAGAGTCTACAACACTACTCTTAGGTGTTGATCATGTTCTTCCTTACTTTTGGAGTATACCATGATATCGCTAATAAACACAATCACAAACTTATCCAAAAATGATTTTAAAATTTAATTCATTAAGTCCATAAAAACAACTGGTGCATTTGTCAAACCAAATAACATTACAAGGAATTTGTAAAGTCCATAATGAGTACAAAAGTAGTCTTGGGCATATATTATTTGCAAATCTTCATAGGATGATACCTTAATCTTAGCCTTATTTTCAAGAAATATTTTGCCACATGCAGCTAACGATAATCGATACACAACCATAATGTTCCATCTTTCTTTTTAGCAAAGAGCATGGGAACTCCCTATGGTGAAGTACTCGGATGAATGAAGCCTCTATCAATTAATTCTTGTAGCAAAGTTTTCAACTCTTTCAATTCCAATGGTGCCATTTAGTAAGGAACGAAGGAAATAGGTTTCATGCCAGGTACAACATCAATACTAAACTCAATTTCCTTATCCGGTGGCAATCAAGGTAAATCATCAAGAAACATGTCAAGAAACTCTCGTATCACAAAACCTTATTAAGATTTGTAACAAATTGATCTAGGTCTTTCATCCTAGCTAAATGAGTTGGGCATCCCTTTTGAATAATTTCCAAGCTTGAACACTTTAAATCAAACTAGCTATCTTAATTACCTGTTCTCCTTAAAACACTACAAGAGAGGAATCATGCACATAAAACATGACCATCTTGTCAAAACAATTCATGCATGCATGATGGTGAGAAAACCTATTCGTACCTAGATTTATATCATAATCAACCATATCTAACATGACTAGATTTGCAAATACTTGTTTATCTCCTATCTTCATAACACAATCTCTAAACAAATAGTTGGCTAGAATGGTCTTGCCAACTAGAGTCATTACTACTAATGATGATTCCATTAGTTCATCGGGTTTATTTATTAAAGCAGTAAATTTCTTTGTAATAAAGGAATGAGTAGCTCTAGGGTCAAATAGTACCCAAGCTTGTAAATTTTGTATTTTCAATGTACCTATGACCATGATATTTGATGCTTGGGCTTCTTGTCTTGCAAGATTTTAAACTCTTGTTGTAGCTTGATTAGGGTTTTAGCCTCGATTGCCTCTTCCATCATTCTTGCCAAACACAACTGGTGCCCCTCATTGAAGCTGTAGATTGTGTCATTGGTTAATTATGAGGTCAAGCTTGGTAATTTATACCATATCTACAAATAGCTACATTCATAGGGCATTTTCTTGCTTTATATCTAGGCTACCCACATCGAAAACATCTAGTTAAATCTCTTCTACATGGTCCATAATGATTTATATTATAGATCTTGCATTGTGGCATGTTGGCATTGAAGGATGCATTTCTTCCATAGAATGGAATAGAAGTAGTTAAGACTCATTGACTTCCTACTTTTCTTCTTGCAACTAGATTCTTTCATAAATGGCATGATTAGGATGATCTAGTAAAATTCTCTTTCCACCCACCAAGTGGTGCACTACGAGTGGGAGTTGGTTTGCCACTTGGTGCAACACTAGCTCCCTTAGATCGAGCTCTTTTCTTCCTACTGAAGGACATTTCCCTTTCACGATGCTCTTTAGACTTTAGTTTAACTCATAAAACTTGATTCATAACTTGCTGATACATTATGTCTACATCAACTTTAACTTGGTCAAAGTAGTAATCATAGCCATTAAATAAACCTTTCTACCTTCATGATGTCATTAAGGATTAGGTGAGTAATATATTGAGAAAGTAGGGTGAATTGGGCATCGTACTCACTCACAAATAGGCTTTCTTGTTTCAGATTTTCAAACTTTCAGGCATTCGCTTACCGGATACTCAAAGGAATGAATCAATCAATGAACTTTTCTTGGAACATTGCCCAAGTTAATAATTTAGTGTTTGTAGCTCACCTATCAATAGTTCTCATATGCCGATAATGCACTAGATCATCCAACTGATACCTTACCAATTCTATCAGTAAGGGTTAAGAACACTATAACATACTACCATATCATTCAACTTGGTTAAGAAATTTATACAGGTTCACAAAAGGATTTGTCCTAGCATATTGAGGTGGTTTCAACTTTAAAAACTTATGAACGATTTTTAGCCCATTCTATTGTTCATTCCTAATAGAAGAAGTTTGATTTATTTCACTTTGCTTATCTTTATCAGGCTCTCTATTCTGATCTTGATTCTAGTTTTGTGTCATTACATTTACTAGGCCATCCATCACCTGTTGGACTAAATTTTTTGCCCATTGAGGGATTTCAAGGTCCTTGTGGTTTTCAAGGTTGCCACCAACTCAACCGTATAGGTTGTTTCATCCAATGGACAACCTTCTATTATCATATTTAGATTCTTGGCCCTCCTACCTTCTGGTTCTTATCATATTTTACATTATAAAATTAATCAAATTCTTAAGAAATATAGAAGGTTCCAATTTAATTTTGCTGATATGGACACATATTTCATAAGGTCAATAAGAATGGTATTAGCGATATGTGCTCTTAGGTACACATGTGCTATGGGTACTATTCCTATTAACACTTGATTAAACCACTGCCACTGTAAAACTCTAAACAACTCTATATGTAGGCCTATACACATAGGTTTTAGCTTAAACCTAGCTCTAATATTAAATCTACCATGACCCAAATCCCTGGCCATGACCGACATAAATATCAATCCTTGATTGATATCACCTACCTCTAATTAGTTTCCATTATCCATTTCTACTCATGCTTGTTTCAATATTTACTAATCATATTTATTTAAACTCATGTAGTTAGTGGGGAAATTATATACTCATAGAAGAAAAAAAAAGAAGACACATTGAGTTATAAACATAATTTTATAATTTACAAGTGCATTGCCCAGATAAGGCACATACCTTTAGGAACATAAGTGTTAACCATTTTACATTAAGTTTTTAAAGGACATAAGCTACAAGTCATCCCCTACACTACCCCATATGTCCTCACAAGGGCAAAGGTAAATCAAAAAATTAGATCAACCTATAGCTTGTCATAGAACCATAAGTATAGGTTAAACTAACTAAGCCCTCATGGGCATTCCATGGCCCTACTACATACAGATTTTCAAAAGAGTAACAAAAAAATGAAATCTAATGGCAGATATCTTAAGGATCTAACCATCCCATAGGCATCATTAGAAAGACATTAGGGGGTTTTTAAGGTATGGTTTCCATTTCATGTAGGACTTTACATCTAGCTAAGTTTAGTATAATGACATAATGGATCCTAACATCATACGTTCCTAATGGACTCTTTATAGTGGTGGTAGAGACATCAATAGTTACTTTGATAGGGTCAGCATCTATCCTTACATTCTAAAGGTAGAACAATAGCAATATCTTAAGGATCTAAAAGATAATCCATAGAAGAGTGAGTCTAGAGTTCAGTGAGATAAATCCCTACCTAACTTATGAATTTACCAATAATAAACAAACCCATACTTATCATAGCAAATGTGGTCATATTGCATAACAGAACTAATAGACAAGTTATGTGGTCATAGAGACTAACCTTTGAATAGCATCACACAATATTATAATTAGCACATTATAAAGTACTATGATTTTCTCATGGCCTCAAGCAGTTATCATCAATCATTATATTTTCATATCATATTATCATATCATTTCAACATTTCACAAACTAAAAATCTAAGTAGGTAAGTGAAATAAATAATTAAAATCAAGATTCTCTTTGTTACTCCTTCCCATCATAACTCGCACAATCACCAGCCTTATCCCTTTTTTTCATGCTACATAATGGAATGGGCAGATCTGGGTTCTGGTTCATATTCACCATCTCATCACATCAATCACATCTCATCATTATCAATCAACATCTCATGTCTCATGAGGAAATCTCATCCTTTCAAACTATATCTTTTCTTGTAATAGCCATATCATAGAGGTCACATTCAATCACAATCTCATTTTATTTGTGTACTTAAACTCTTTCATAATTATTTTTGCTTTAAGACATTGATAAACTTCACAATCATCTTGCCTTTTTAGAGGATTATTGACAAAGAGAATTACTTTTTATTTGTCTTATCAAGTTTCAATAACATTAGTTGGTAGAAAAATGATGAGTCCTCAATTAAATCTCCAAGAATTGTGAGGAAGCATCATAATTTATAGCTTATTGGACTTGTCCATATTATTCTTTTCTTAGGTTTTATGGATAATAATCAAGAGAATAATTTCTTTATCTGAAGCTAAGAAATGACTTTCAAGGATCCACATCATTTAATTCAAAAACTCAATTACTCAATTCACAACACATTTAATACAATGCTAATACTCAACTAATCAATCATTCAGTTATTTAATCATTTCCAAATTTACAAATCAATCAAGATGATAATAAAGTCTACTTACCTAGTTATCCTGTTATACCATCACTGCCCTAACAAAAACCATTTGCAATAATGCAACAAGGAAAAATTCACGGCTTAGGTAAACTAATAAACAATTAAGTTCCTGAGCCCAATTGTAAAATCCATACACCTATAGAGAAAAAGTTATAGGTAACACATCATTAACTTATAGTTTTTCAAAAAAATTTCAATAAATTTTTCACCTCCAGGGCTCACAATTCGAATCACTTCCTTTTATACTCATTTCATGATCATGCTCACAAAAATAGGGCATACATTTAGGACACTGTGATTCAAATAAAAAATTGAACTAATTTTGCATGATTCAAATTAACCCTTGCTAACCTTGTTTTCAATCCTAATCATGATTTGGATCATGTGTATCCTTGACTTCTCGAAAGTTTACAACTTTAGGCAAGTAGACTTGTATTTTGAACTAAAACTTCTTGATTCAAATCAGAGCATTCATATCTAACTCTCGTGAGTCTACTCAAATTCAAGTTTATGGGCTTGGTGTTGTAATTTTGCAAGTGCATGGGGTAGCTGTAGCTAATACTGGTGAATACAGGTTGAATCCCATAGAGATCTCATTTCAACTATTAGATATTTGCAATTTTAAGATGCCTAAATCAAATAAGAACAACAAAAGAAGAGAAAGATCCAATGTAAAAGTAGCAGGCAAAAAATTAAGCATAGTATAATAATAAAAGCCTAGGATTGAGGTCTCATCACAACTATGATCTTTAATAATTAATTGAGTTATTTCCTGTTATGATTACTTAATTTATTTGAGGATGGTTTTGCCTAAATTAATTCATAGTCTCTTTCAAGATCTAATAATAGTACCTAAATCAACCTAATTACCTACTTTCATGGAATTAGATTAAATTAAGCCCTTTAAGATCT
>JANHAO010007143.1:0-21183 GCA_026873985.1 Saraca asoca
GGGGGGGGGGGGGGGGGGGGGGGGGGGGGGGGGGGGGGGGGGGGGGGGGGGGGGGGGGGGGGGGGGTGTTGTGGGTGGGGGGGGGGGGGGGGGGGGGGGGGGGGGGGAAGGGTCTTATCCTTTACCTGATACATTTACTCCATTAAATAACTTTGTATAAAATATGATTTTTCATTGATGTTATTGCCTTTTCTATATGCTATATCTTCCTTTTTATGTTGAAATTTGAATGTATGTTTTCAGTTTTTTGTAGCTAATGACATCTAGGAAGCGTGGATGTTATGCAAAATTTTCATTATTGGGTACCTCTTTAACCTTTTCTCATAAAATTAAAAACTGCTCATGATACTTTTTTACTTAAATTGCTGGGTATTGGTATTGCGTGAGTTTTTAATTTTTATATCAAGTTAGGAGCTTTTGTATTGTAAATTTTTATTGACTAAAACATCACTTTAGTCCCTCGTAGATGTGAGTTTTTTTAATTTATTTTTTATTTAATTTTTATTCTCAATTTAGTCCTTGACAGGTTCAATTTCCTTTAATTTAAGTCTTTCTGTTCATATACTTCACATCCAATTAAAGGCCCGTTTGTTTGGGCTTTTTTTGAAAAAAAAAAGCGGCTTTTGTTGTAAAATAAAGTACTTTTTATGTGTTTGGATGAACTTAAAAAAAAAAAAACAAAAGTAACAAAAAAAAGTTAAAATTTGGCTTTTTTTTGAAGCTCCAATTTGCTACTTCAAATAAAAGTGCTTTTTTTTTTTAAGTCCAAACAAATGGGCCTTAAGTAAAATGATGATTTAGAAATAAAAAATCTTATGTGATGCCATCCAGTGTTTGTGTGGACACTAAATATAACTTGTATAAGAAGATTAAGTATTTATATGGATTAAAACATGTATTAAATGATAAAAAAGAAGAAATTAAAGTAGTTATCTTATGTCCCTAATTTTGAATTAAAGTTACAAAGTAGGTTTATAGTATGGAGAGTGCTGTGTAAGCATTAGAGGACATTGGATCAGATTTTAGGCTTCCATAGAATCAAATTGAATTTGTGAAGGACCAAATCAAGAATGAAAATTAAATAAGGACCAAATTTAAAAAACTCGCATCTGTGACAGATTAAAATAGTGTTTGATCTTTTTTATTTCATGGAAAAGGACAAATGATGAGAAAACTCTTGTAGTACAGAGGCATGATATTGAGATATATTCTATGTCTACAGCTTTTTGAGCACTTGAAGAAGTACCTTGGTACAAAGCACGAACTAGAAGCGGGCTTTTCATGGTCTCTTCTTCATAGAACTGATGAGGACTCAGAGGCTGCTAGTAGAGGAATTTCTCAAAGGGTGGAATGCAATTCCAAGCTAGCTGTTGCACTGACTGTGATGGATGAATGCTTTTTACCAGTTGTTGACCGGAGGAGTGGCATCAATTTAATTCATAATGTTTTATATAATAGTGGGTAAGCTCTAGTTGCAAATATTATCAATGAACCGCTCATTGTTTGATGCATTAAACATGACATTTTGAATTATAATTAATAAATGCTTAGTTCTGATTTTCAAGCTTGGCTTTTTATTGCTTCATGTTTTGACATTTTATTCCTAATTCTCAAAAGTTGTCTGTTTTCTTTATTTAAACTAGGTAGAAGGGGGATGCCTTAGTGCATAAACATTATTTTAATGTGTATTTAAAGTTAACTAAAAAAAATTTTAAATTGCTTATAAAATTGTCTTCTCTATAAGTAATAAGTATACTCTTTTACCATTCTCTATAAACAAACAAGATGCCTGTATTCTATCTGCAATGGAATGTAGTTTAAGCAACAGAAAATAAGCTTCTGATGGAGCGTATGCCATTGCCATGGCCATGGCCAGTAAGTTGATGCCTGGTAAGCTGTATGACATGCCAAAGAGTTTGCAAAAATATGTTCCATGTGACACCTCAAAACAGTGATAAAATGCCACATCTTTGGAGATGTCACTATCCCCCAATGACCTTCCATCTGGGGGTTCATAGATACTCTTTCCACATGGTCTTTGGCTTAGTTTAAACCTCTTTTCAATGGCTACATAAGTTTACCGTATTTGTTTCTTGCTATTAAGATGTTTCATGGGTTTGCTGATAATATCAATATCAGAAGATACATTTTCTTAATGCCATTATTTATGAGATGCTTACCTTCTAGCCTTTACTGATTCTCTGCCTCTTCTTTTTCAGATCAAACTTTAGCCGATTGAATTATACTGGCTTTTACACAGCTATATTGGAAAGGGGTGATGAAATAATTTGTGCAGCATCTCTCAGGTACTGTATGCCTCAGACTTCTTTGTCATTTTCTTTCTGAGAAATTTCATGGATCATTCTATTATCAAGTGAAGGAAAGTAGGAGATAGAGACTATTCTCTTGTAACTGAATTGGAAGTCAAGAGCACCCTTCAAAAATGGAATGGCAATTTTTTTTTTTCAAAAAAAAAAAAACTGGAAAGTTACTGCATAGTTATTGGAACAATCTGTTTCAATCTGATGAATGGAATGAAATCTGTATTTTGTTAAACATTTCTAAGCCATGCTTGAATTGTTTGGACTTTTGAGAAATCTGTTGCTTTATTTCCTGATTCGTCTCTTAAAATTTAGAACCTTCACTACTCAACAGTTCTGTCATTCTTGACTCATGTCACAATGACTTCCTTGATACTGTCTGATGCTTGTGATAAGGAAGCATGAAAGACCTTGGGCAGCTATTAGCTCTTGATTTTCTTTCAATTAACTTAAATTCTGGAACAGAATTTATTTACCTTACTTAATCAGCTGACAAGAATAGATTATTAAATTAGTCACTAATTCAAATAGGGATGGCAAGTGGATGGTTTGAATGGGGACTGGATCACTAATTGATGGATTGACAATGACCCATTTGTCCATTTATGATCCAATTAAAATTGTCATAGATAGACCCCACCTATACATAAAGGATCAAACCCAATTCATCCATTTAACAATAATTGTTTTTATATTATTTTATTTATCATTTTTATTTTCATTATTTTTTACCATTAAAATTATATTTTGTTGCTACTATTAAAAAATATTTTTTTACTGTTAAAATTTTAAATTATATTTCAAGTCCATCATTAAAAAATAATTTTTATTATTAAATTCTAAATTATATTTTAAAAAAATTTTATTTGCATTACAAAATTGAATAAAGGACTAATAAACTGAGACTATTTTTTTTTTTTATTGTCATACTTTCCCTGTTTTACCTCAGTTTTTGTACATATTACATATACAACATGTAAAAAAATGAAAATAGAATGAATGTGATCCAAAATTGGCATTTTTTAAAAATTTGAAACATCTAGAATAAAAAAAATGTACACCTTATTTGAAATTGGCGCTTCTTTAAACAAAAACTTCAAAATTTACTAAAAACAAATAACTAATCACCAATATTTAAATAGAAAAAAACTAAAGCTGAATATATTATACAAACATTAATTGACTCATAGGAAAATTTTCAATGATAAGTATTTTTACAAAGATCAAAATGGTAAACATGCCATCCTTTTTGTCCAACAAAAGATGCTAAACATGTCGTCTATATTATCCTATTAAAATGTTAAACATAAATATAAATGGATAAATAGTTATTTATAGGTTGATTTAATATGATCCTTATTTAACAGGGTTAATAATGATCCAATTCAGTTATCCAAAAGTTAATATAGATGAGTTATAACAAGGATGAATATGGATGAGTAAATGGATATGGGTCACAATTGTTAGGTCTATCACTATCACCGAGTCCAACTATGTTAGGATTTTAGGGTTTTTTTTTACCTTTATTTTTTATTAGATTTAATATAATATTTTTTATTTAAAAAATATTTATTTTGAGTTTTAAATAAAAATTAAGTTGGACTGGTCATGGATATCTATGGATGGATCTTCAATAACCCTTTTATTAAATTGATAAGCATCTTGTCCATCTATTTGACCCTGCTAAACATTATGGATGGATTGGATTGACTCAAAGATGGATGGATTAGATGAATATCCATTTATTTTGCCGCACCTAAATACAAATGTTTAAAAAGAGACACAGTTGCTGAGCTTCAATTGTGCAACCTATTGACTGAGGTAACATGATACAAGGTAGAGCCATGTTTATGACAGTCAACTACCCCTTTGTTGTATCTTACCTGGACACATCACATAATAGCTTGGCAATACCAATTCTGGAAAAAAAAATTGAAACAGCTAAACTCCTGCAATTAAGTATACTTCTGATGGTAGATCAGCATGATATCACATACTGTACTTCCAACTCTGATAAGGCCAGAGACGGGCTACAGTAGTGATATGGTTTTACCTCAACATTTTTATCTCTTGGTTTCTGTTGTAATCAAGCTGCTCCTAAAAGATATAGATCCCCTAAATCTACAGTATTGATATGATTTCACCTCTACATTTTTATATTTTATTTTTTATTTATCTCGTATTTTGGATATGGATCCCCACAATCTCCTAAATAAGTTGTCAATTTTTAAGAGATATACACATAATTCCTCTGCACATGAGCCTACAGTTTTTTACATGGAGCCATAGTTTAATCACTGAAAACTCTGTCTATCTCTTTGAAATATGCCAATGTCATTTTCTTTTTGAAATTGAGGTCATCCATATTATACATTTTTTATGCCATCTTAAGATCTTGTCACTATGCTGTGCCTGTCATTCTTCTGAATAAATGGCTGTAAACTTACCTACTTACATGCTCTTCTTTTAGGTTCCATGGGACGAAGTTAGCAGAGATGCCATTTATCGGAACTCGACATATATATAGGCGTCAGGGGATGTGCCGCCGGCTTTTCTCTGCTATTGAATCGGTATACCTTGATAATTGTGGTTTTTGTGATTTCTCATGTTTGATTTCTATTTTAGATTTTGGATATGCACTTGCTCTTTTGCATTCATCTTTTCACAACATTGATATGTTTTGATCTTTCCCTCTTTTCTCTCTTTTCCGAAGGCTCTCTTCTCTCTGAAGGTTGAGAAACTAGTTATCCCTGCAATTGCTGAACTCATGCATACATGGACCACAATTTTTGGCTTCACTGGTCTTGAGGAACCTCTCAGGCAAGAAATGAGATCACTGAATATGTTGGTCTTCCCTGGTATTGATATGTTACAGAAGCTGCTAGTGAAGGACAGAAAACACAAGGGGAACACAATCACTGCAGGTTTGATATTGTTTTATTCTTTTTGAAATTTAGACAAGTTAGTTTTGTCCATAACACAGGTTTCACATTTTTATTCCAACAGGTGATGAGCAAATAGAAAACCGAGAAAAACATATTATTAAGCCTGAGAAGGAAAACAGATCAGATATTGATTCCCCAGCTCTGGAAGACCCCAATGGCGGCAATGATGAATGTAGTGATGCTTCTCAAGAAGTAAAGAATAAAGATTTGGTTGACAGCACAAAGTCTAATTCTGGGGATAGGTTAACTGACTCAGCTTCTGATAAATGTGTTTCTCCTTCTAGATCTAGTGATAGTGCACTGGAGATGGAAAATAAAGTAGTGTTGGCTTCTCCTATGCAAGATAATTTGCATTCATCTCCCAAACATCGAGGTTCATCGCTGAATGACACTTCTATGACAAGTAATCCATTGGATGCTCCTGATTACCCTAGAAACCCTGCTTTGGTTCAGGGAAGTGCTTCCTCTGACCCCGATTCATCAGAAAACCTGGTTGAGTCTGTTTCTGATGGGAAATGTCATTCTCCTGCTGCAATGGAATGTGATTCACTGGAGCTAGAGAATAATACAATGCTAGATTCTCACTTAGTGGATAACACTCTGCCTTCTAAAGATGGAGATGTGAATGATGCCCCTGAGGATGCAGTTGTTACTTCAGGGGATTTCTCCAAAGAGAAAATGACCAAGGGAATTAATGACAACGCATATGTTTCTGGTTCTATTCTCCGTCATGCTGATGAGAGTTCATTGCAAATCAATTCTGATATGAATGGTGAAAAGGCATATGAAGGAGACAGAGAATTAGGCATGAATACAGAAATCGCTTCAGACGGAGAGCATTCTGATGAAAGTGACATGCATGCTTCCGGTGATAGTTCCGAGACCGAATCACTATAAGGGAATGGCTGAGTATGAGAGGCTGTATTTGTTCACTACCTCACTCTCACGGTGATCTCCAGTCAATTTTTCCGTCGAAAGCTACAGTGCCTTGTATGCAATTAATTTTCAAGGCTTGGCAGCTTATGCTTTATGCTCTGCTCCAGGTAGTATGAAATAAATCCTTTTGATTGAGGGAATTAACAATCAGTCCCCATCACAGCCTATAAGTATGATTTTTGTTTGGTTCTAAGTTCATTTCATGTCAATGTTTCTTCTGCCTTTTGGCACAAGATCTGAATCATGTTTGTTTGGTCAAATGGTGAAGTTGCTGGGCTGTAAAGACCCAATAACTATATTGTACTTTTATTTTGGCTTACGAGTATAGCTCTGTATCATTTATCAGAGTTTTGTTGTATTTTTGTTAAATTTGGTCAGAAATTTTAAAAAGGTCGAGTTAGTTTAACTACACTGAGTTGAGTCTTGTTTTATGTATAAGGAAATATTATTCTGGTAGATGTCTAGTGGTGCAAACTCTTGCCATGGTGCGCCCTGCTCGGCTGCTCATTTACTATGAGTCCTGTTTATACCAAAATTGTCATGGATGAATATGTTTACTAAATAGTAGTTTCCAATTGGTCTTAAGAGAAAAAACATAGTTATGAAAGATTCAGAGTTTAATTATTGGATATCAAAGTTCAAATCACCACTTCAGAAATGATGGATCGAGTAATGTATATGTTAATTAACATTTTTGACAGTTAAAGACTTATATTCATACAACTTACTGGAAAATTATATGGTGTGGGACTCTTCACGTTAGTAAAATGTAAAACTATTTTATATCATCAGTGGATCATAATTAAATTCTATTCTTTTAATATATCATTTTATGCAAATGGTACAAAGCAGTGATTGTGTAAATATATAAATGGTTAAAATATATTTTTAGTCATTTAACTTTCACATAAATTCTATTTTTGTCTTATATAATTTGTTTTGAACAATTTTATTACTTAATCTTTGGAAAGCATATAATATCATTCATAATGTTATCTATATTTAGTTTACTATCCAAACTGGTATAAAATAAATTTTGGGTGCATAATGGAGTCGTAAAGTGTTGTTTTTTCTCTAAAAAAACAAATAAATTATTTTGTTTTATATTTTCTAAAATGAGTTAATAGATTAATTTTCTTTTCTTGAATATGTTTTGATCCTCTATTACACACTTAATTTATTTTATATTAGCAAGGATGTCAGGTTGTATGTGAGTAAGAATTTCTTAATAGATTGGAGTTAATATTGTGAGTAACATTACATACTTTCTAAGAGTTACGAGGCAAAATTATTCTAAGTAATTTTTAAGAAATATGAATGAAATTTGTATAAAAGTTAGAAGATTAAAAATGCATATTTACTTATATAAATTATCAAAAAATTTTGTGAAATAAATAGTGGTTATATTTATAATTGTTTGGACCCACACATTTTTCCTATCAATATTGAAACGTTCTAGGAGTTTGTGGGTTCTACTCAAGTACAGGATTTTGATCTTCCATTTAGCCTTAATTCTACAGGTATGTTGTTTTTTGTCCTTAATTTCTGTATCCGGTGTAACATTAAAAAAAAAAAAAAATTGGGGTTCCCAGATAAATTTTACATTATTATCTCTAGTTCAGTTTTTCTTTCTTCCAGCAACGAGCTGCGTACGACATCGTTTCTTAACAGTTTCCATTTCTCCCCAGGTCCGTCTGCTTATCTTGTATCTGACTCTGGAATTTGGTTCACAAGCTGTGTGTAGGTCTTTACAGAACTGAATGGAACTTTGTGCTCCTGCTTCTCTTCCATTTTGTCCTTCTTCAGCTCGGCTACTTAATTCTGAGGTAAAGGTTTTTAAGAGAACTCACACTCCAGTACTCACACCTTATAAAGCTTCAATCATGTCAGTGAATCAACCCAGAATAGATCCTCCCAGAACCGTTTCTTCTGCCGCTTTGGTGGAAGACAACGCTTCAACAATAGCATCTTGGCCAGTTGAATCAGGTTAATACAAAACCTGAAATTTTGTTTTATTTTTTGATTTTTTTCAACTTAAGGATGATTTCAAAAACTGAACTTTTTGAATGTACCAATGATTATGATTGTGTATCTGGTCATACTCAGAGGCTAGGATTGGTGAGGTGAACAGGGTCACTAAGGAAACCAATGTAGAGGTTAAAATAAACTTGGACGGCTCTGGGGTTGCTAATGCTACTACTGGAATTCCTTTCCTTGATCATATGTTCGATGTCAGTTACTTCAACTTCATTTGTTGAATTATTGTGCGTTTTTCATTTATATTTCGTTGTGGGAGTTCATATATGTGATTTTTTTTTTTTTTTTTAATGCGCGAATTGCTTGTGATTATTCAGCAACTTGCTTCACATGGGTTGTTCGATGTTCATGTAAGGGCTACAGGTGACATCCACATTGATGATCATCACACAAATGAAGATCTTGCTCTTGCAATTGGAATGGTACTGTTACATGATGAACTCTTTCGTGATTTTCTGTTGTACGTTTGTTCCCTGAAACTCTAAATTGTCTCATTATCATGCATTTACGATTTTACAGAAGAGATTGATGTGCAAGTTTTGTTTTTCCATTTGTAACATCCAAATAATTTTGTTTTCACTTGATCCTTTTCAAATGCAATGGCATCTCACTCTTTGTTGGTGAGTGATGACCTACTAACCAGTAAAAATGTTTGTTTTTAACGTTATGATACTGGGCATATGTGAATACCTGACTTTAGGGACAGCCTTTTTCTTTTCCTACCATTTTATTTTATAAAAACTGGTTGGTTTCTGTCACTTCATCTGCAGGCCCTGCTGCAGGCTCTTGGTGATAGAAAGGGCATTAATCGGTTTGGTAACTTATCTGCTCCTCTAGATGAAGCATTAATACACATTTCACTGGTATGTTCTACACAATCCATACTCCAGAGAAACAGCCATTATAGTTAAAAAAATTAACTTAAAAAGTGCAAACCAAAGTTCCCATGAACTAATATTATAAACAGACTTTCTATCCAAAAAAAAAAAGAGAAAAAAATTATAAACAGACCAAGGAACTTAAAATATTGTCATGAATCCTGTAAGAAATATGCTGCTTTAAAAATCATATAATATCACGTACAATAATGTTTATTAAGAAAATCAGGTGACTCTCAAACTCCTACTTGAGTTTAGACCATACTCAATAGGAATGTTGTTTGAGCTTCACATGTTATCCCTTTTTCAGCCTGACTGTAGCATATGCCCCTTGTTTTTTGCAGGATTTATCTGGCCGATCACATCTAAGTTATAATTTGGACATACCCACCCGAAGGGTTGGAACATATGATACTTAGGTACTGCATTTCTGTTTGATTGCTTCATCTTAAAGTTTAGAATTTTTCCATTTAGCTTTCAACTGTAAAGCTTCAAATGGAGTTCATGATCAAATATTGTTTCAAAGGTGACATGAGGAGTACCTTTAAAAATCTTTCAGTCATTTATGGCATTATTTAATTTTTGCCTTTTCCTTTTAATTTTTTTCCACTAACTGATGAATATGAAGAACATCCTTGTTTGTAGTTGGTGGAGCATTTTTTCCAGTCCTTAGTGAATACTTTGGGTATGACACTTCACATTCGGCAGTTACTAACTAGTAATTTCTAGATTGTTATAATCAGTTATTGCTATTAGAAGTATCTTTGTATGTTATAAACATACAAACTTCTATGTAATTGATGTTGCACTTCCCTTCTTTCAAATTTAGGTATAATAAATAAATTACTATGTAGAGTTGTTATGTCCATCTTCTAGTGCGTTCATCTTCCATAAAGAATTTTCTGTGGTAGATTCTCTGTGCCTGTGGTCTATACATATTCTATTTCCTTTTTACTAGAAATCTTCAGATGCTTTTTGCTGCATTTAACAATATGTAAATTTGTTTGAGCACAGCTTGCTGGAAAGAATTCTCATCATATCATTGAGGCAACCTTCAAAGCTTTTGCTAGGGCTCTTCGACAGGCAACAGAATATGACCCTCGTCGCCGTGGGACAGTCCCAAGGTCTGCCATCTTTGAAACTTTATTCCTTTTACTAAGAAAATGTGAAGTATATTTTATCGATTCTATTACTTAGCTATTATTGTTTGGAAATTATTTACTTGTTTTCCTCTCACTTGTATAAGCTCGCTGCTCTAGGATCAAATGTTCAACTCCTTGTTGACCTTCAAATAATAAATATTCACCTCTACTTGCTTAAAATGAACAAGCAGAAGAAATCTTTCTCATATGTAAAATCACCCTTGGGGTCCTTACGATTTCTTTGTGAGATGAAATTTGCATTCTTTTAAGTGTTTCTGATTATAAGGACCAAGGTTGTTGATGTTTATGAAGAAATTCTAGATCAATCATATTTTATTTAACAGCTGTAGGATTAACTGTCATGAAAATATTAATTGAACAGTATCTGGTAGCATATCTACAAGTATTTGATACTTGATAATCATAAGTTTGCGTAATCAGGGTTTGTTTACTTGTGTTCATGTTTGTGATTTCTACATAAATTCATTTTGTTTTTCTGTTTTGTGCACCTTTTTTATTTGCAGTTCAAAAGGGCTTCTGTTGCGTAGCTGATATCTTTGGTCAGTACACATTATTAGATTGAGTCACAACTTGAGCATACAAGTGGTCCTTGATATTCCTTCTTGCATCGAAGATGATATCTACTCCAGGCTCCTCAATGGAAGTGCCTAGATGCATCGTGAAGTAGTTGCTGATAACGTATGTGTGAAAGAAGTATACTTATGTTATATCCCTTGTCTTACAATTAGAGTAACAATAAAATTCTTTTCTCTAGTGCCTGGATATTTAAGTTGTATATACCTTTTTTGTCTGTAATCTTGGACTTGCCACACTGTTATCTGTTGATTGATCTTACAGAACAATAGGATCAATGCTCTTTGAGATGCAGATGTAGGATTGGTGTGATGAAAAACATGAGAAATACTTTGCTTCACATTTCATGCCATGGATTCTAAGTTTGGCAATATCCTTATTGCCTTAATTTAAAGATATGTAATGCTAGTCGCAGTTATTATGATTTTTTTGTCTTACTCATTACACATGTGGTTGTATTTGAACAATCAAATTCTGTCTAATTGTGATGCACAATTAGTGAGACTAATGTCACTCTCCAAATATTCTTAGTGTTTTCACTACCTGTCTTGCCAACTCGGAGTAAGTCTTTGACAACTACTTTTTCAATCGTTATTTTCTCATTAGGATCAACTAGTGAATTAATGATCCCTGTAATTCCTTTATCCTTATACTCTTGGCTAGATAACTTCCCTTCATAGCCTATGCTAGTAATGGAGATCAACCACAAATAAATGTCATCTGATTGAAACATGCATGTGACTTGAGGTGGCCTCAAAGAAGGCAATACGACATTAGATTTTTGTTGCAAGTTATCTATTGTGTTGTAGCAGCAATCAAGAAAGGACTTGCTGTTACTTGGAATTATCTATAATTTGATGGGAATGTGACCCAAGAATTAGAATTGGGTCAAAGCATGAATAAGTTTTGTTGGGGGTATTTTTAAAACCACATAGATGAGTTAGTAAAAGTTCAATGAACAAGCCTAACAGGCTAAGGCCCAACTCTACTGGAATAGAGGTTGCTAAAAGTAAGACATCAGGTTGTCAAATGCGAGCTTGACTCGCTAGTCAAAGGTCAGCAACGACCTCAAATCATTAGGTCTAGCTGGCAGCTCGGGGCACATTTTCCCAGCCAGCGCCAACTTACATAGTCAACTTGCAGATGTTAACTCACAGGGACCATTTACAATTATTTTATTATTATTTTTTCTTTTTTTGGAATACATCTGTAATACTCTAAACACTATAAATAGGGGTTAAGACTATTGTAAACAAGGACAAGAAGAAGTAACCTAGACTACTCAACCAATATACATAGACACAAATACTCTGTAAACACATTCTCAAAAATAATATTATCATGAATGTAGGAACCAATACAATTTGGTTTTAGTTGAACTATGTAAAACTTTCGATGTCCCCTTCCTTCATTGTCCTTCCTTTGCCCATTCTTTTTCTCTCTCCATCTCTCCATACAATTGGTTTGCAGTTTGGGGTTTTAAGAACCCTTATGTTGGCTATTGAATCTTGGGGTAAACCAAATTCACAAATTAACAAGCTCAAAATTATTAAAGTCTATTCTAGAAGAGCCAAGGTTAATTAAGCAAGGGGACACGGCAGAAGGCATACACATGGGTATAACAGAATGCAAGCACATGATGAGGTAAGGGGTGAGGTGGCATAACTAATTGTATGCACAGATTGCATGCATAATAATTGAATGCAGTTGTGGTGGAGAGAGAGCTATATAAGGGGGAAGGGGGAGAGTGCAGGCAGTCTTTTTCTTTGAAGTGGGCTAGTGCCAAGGAACTGAGAGATAGTCTTTTGGGTTAGGGAGTTCATCTTTTTCTTCTATTCTTCTTCTATAATCTCTATAATTCCTATCTTCTATTGGAAATTCAATCAAACAGTTTTTGGGTCCTAACAATTTGATGCTCTCGTTGAGAGATTCAAGGATTGCATGCACACCAAGATGACTTCAAGGATGGAAACCATGGATGCTAGGGTAGCTGCATTGGGGAACACCCTCAAAGAGCATGACTCAATTCTTAAGGTGCACTCTACAGTTCTTAAGGAGCACTCTACAACTCTTAAGAGCATTTTATAGTTCTTATGGACATTACCAAATCACTTGCAAAAATACATGCTGAGTTGAGAGAAGGGTTCCAGGTGCAATATCAGATAGAGTGAGGTAAGGAGAAGGAGGAGCAGACTCTGAAAACTTCCTTTGTTCTTTCTGGCGATGATAATGGGCGGCACCATCAAGAGATCAAATTAGTTGAGGATTTGAAGCCTTATTTAGAAGATCTTCGATTAGCAACTAAAATGATTGAAATGTTGATATTTTGAGGGAATGATCCTTTTAGCTGGATCTCTTAAGCTGAAGCTTATTTTGTTGTCCAGAGAACTCCTCTGGAGCTGCAAATTTAGATGGCCCAAGTATGCATGGAGGGAGGACTGTGGCATTGGTTTAAAATGCTAAAGGAGGAAGACCCCAAGCTTAATTGGAAAAAGTTTAAATAGGCCTTCTTTGATCGATATGGCACTTAATAATGTGAGAATATTTTTTCTCAACTTAAGATGCTCAAACAAGAAGGTTCGGTGGACGAATTCGTAGAAGAATTGGATATACTGGCTTTACAAGTACCATGGATGATCGAGGACCAATATATAGGGCTGTTTATTGGAGGCCTGAAGAAGGTAATAAGGCTGGAAGTCCAGACTCTTGAGCTATTTTCTTGTTACAAAGTGATTTCAATGGCTAGAAATGTAAAAAGAAAGTTGGTACATGCTGGAATCCTTAAAGATCCATTAAGTGGAAAGAAGTAGAGTAGTTTTCAGATGGGATATACCTAGGGGAACCAAGCTTTTAATAGCAGAAGAGGAGCAAGATTTCATTTAACAAAATCTGGTCAGTCTTCAAATTCACATGGGAAGGCTAAGAAGAAGTTTGGGGAGAGGCAAAATAGGAAAGAGCTAAGGAATTGTGCTTTAAAAATAGACAACATTATAGTCCCATGCACAAGTGCCCAGAGAAGGAGTTGAAATTGTTAGTATAGGAAGGTGAGAAGGAGCTATCAATTCACAGAAACCAATTGAGCAGAGTAAGGAGGAACAGAGGAATGGGAGATGGTGTGCCATGTAGTAGAAATGAAGGAACTTAAGGCCCAAGCCATGAGTTGTTCGAAGAAAATGAAAGTGGAAGGGGTTTTGGAAGGTTTGCCAATTTTGCTCCTTATTGATAGTGGGGTAAGCCATAATTACATTACAAGAGAATTGGTATCCATCTTAAGTCTGCCAATTAAGAGAACTAGAAATTTCACGGTCACTTTAGGTGATGGAAGCAGTAGGGCTTCTTAAGGAAAATGCGAAGGGCTTATGATTGTAATGGGAAATAACTTCCTCTGTGTGGATGCATATATTCTGGATTTAAGGGGCATAGATATGATTTTGGGAGTGGACTGGTTGGAAACTTTGGGGGAAGTAAGATTTGATTGGAAAAAGAAGATAATGAGCTTTGAGGAAGGAGGACGTACGGTGAAACTTTAAGGTTATCAAATCAATGATGTAACACAAGCAATAATCTTGCAAGAGTTGATGCAAGATGATGAAGTAGACTAGGCAGACCATTCGTTGAGTAAATTGGAGTTGGAGCAGAGTCAAAGAGAAGAATTAGAGCACTTTTTGTAGCTCTATGATGGAGTCTTTCAAGCACCACAGGGGCTTCCTCCCAAAAGAATAAAAGATCATGCCATTGTGTTGAAGCAGGGGGCTAGACCAGTTAGTGTTTGACCTTACAAATATGTGTATCATCACAAAGATGAAATAGAAAAGCAAATGAAGGAGCTAATATAAGTTGGAATTATTAGGCATAGTATTAGTCCTTTTTCCAGCTCGGTTATCCTAGTAAAGAAAAAGGATAAAACATAGAGAATGTGTGTGGACTATAAAGCTCTAAACAAGGTGACAGTGCTAGATAAGGTCCCAATTCCCACCATTAACGATTTGTTGGATGAGCTATATGGAGCCAAGTATTTCTCCAAAATTGACCTCAAATCTGATTTTCATCAAATACGAGTTTAGGAGGAGGATACTCACAAAACAACCTTTTGGACTTATGAAGGGCACCATGAATATTTGGTAATGCCATTTGAACTCATGAATATCCTATCAACCTTCCAAGCAACTATGAACTCAATGTTTCAATCATTGCTTAGGAAATATGTGTTAGTCTTCTTTGATGATATACTGATTTATAGTTCCAGTTGGACACAACATTTGACACACTTAAAAGAGGTGATACGGCTTCTATCACAAAAGAGCCTGTTTGCCAATAAAAAGAAGTGTTTTTTTAGTCAACTTTCTATAGAGTACTTGGGCCACATTATTTTAGGAGAAAGGGTGTCGATGAATCCTTCAAAAATTAATAGCATCATGGAGTGGCCGGTCCCTCAAAATGTCAAGGGAGTCTGGGGATTAGGGCTAATAGGGTACTACAGGAGGTTCATTAAAGACTATGGGCAATTAGCTAAACCTCTCACTGAGTTAACCAAGAAAGAAGCTTTTACTTAGATAGTAGAAACTTAAAGGGCTTTCGAAGAACTTAAGCAAAAAATGACTTCTTTTCTAGTCTTGGCTTTCTGAGATTTTTCTAGGGAGTTTATCATTGAATGTGATACATCAGGCAAGGGAGTTGGGGCTATCTTAATGCAGGATAAATGACCCTTGGCTTATTTCAATAAAGTTTTGGCAGCCAGTACCCTTTCCAAGTCAGTGTATAAAAAGGAGGTCATGACTCTAGTTTTAGCAGTCCAACACTAGCAGCACTATCTCATGGGATGCCCATTCAAGGTGTATATTGACCACCAAAGCCTAAAACATATCTTGTAGCAGAAAATGCCCACTACTAACCAACACTGCTGGCTATCCAAATTAATGGGCTATCAGTTTGAAGTAATCTATAAGCCAGGACCAGAAAATAAGGCTGCAAATGCATTGTCTAGGATAGACGAATACAAGGAGTTACATTCAATAATAGTTGAACCTTGTTGGTTGGATTTATCAAAGGTAAAGGAGGAAATTGATGCTGACATAAATCTTTCTCAATTGACAGAAAGTATAAAGAAAGATCCAACCTCAAAACCAAAATTTACATGTAGAGGAGATCTGTTATTTCACAGAGGCCGATTGGTGTTATCTAGGAACTTTTCACTCATTCTTTCAATTTTGCGTGAATATCACTCTTCTCCTATTGGAAGACATTCTGGATTTACTAGAACTTACAAATGAATAACAAGAAGTTTATTTTGGCTTGGGATGAAGCAAAGGATTCTATGGTTTGTAAGGGAGTGTGATGTATGTTAAAGACACAAGTACCAAGCTATAGTTCCTGCAAGACTATTGCAGCTACTGCCTGTACCTCAATTGATTTGGGAAGAAGTCTCAATGGATTTTATTGTTGGGCTGCCTAAGTCTCAAGAAATTGAAGTCATTATGGTGATAGTTGATCGTCTATCCAAATATGCTTAGTTTGCCCTACCTAAGCATCTATTTATAGCTAATATAGTAGCTGAGTCCTTTGTTAGGAATGTGGTTAGGTTGCATGGGTTCCCTAGAGCAATTGTAAGTGACCAGGACCCTATTTTTCTGAATAATTTTTGGAAGGAAATGTTCAGGTTCTAGGGAACTAAGCTGAAGATGAGCACTTCATATCACCTCTAGACTGATGGCTAAACAGAGGTGATTGACCTCTATTTGAAGATAAATCTTCGGTGTTTTGCCTCTGAATGGCCCGGAAGTTGGTCAGTTTGGATTCCTTTGGCAGAATTTTAGTACAACACCTCCTACCACTCAATTACTGAAACAACCTAATTTGAAATTGTGTATGGATGTCCTCTAACAATTGTCCACTATTTGGAAGGTGAAACTCAAGTGGAATATGTGGCAAGAGCTCTAGTAGACAGAGATGAGGCTCTTAGGCAGCTGAAATATAATCTTTTAAGGGTTCAAAACATTATAAAGCAAAACTATGATGTGTGAAGGAGAGATGTGAAGTTATTAGTTGGAGACTGGGTATATGTCAAGCTGAGGCCCCTTAGGCAGCAAACTGTTGCAAGGAGAATTTATCCAAAGTTGGTTGCAAGATACTATGGTCCTTTTCAAGTAATAGCTTGTGTGGCGAAAGTAGCCTATAAGCTACAATTGCCTGTGTCTACTAAGATACACCCAGTATTCCATGTATCTTAATTGAAAAAAGCTATTGGCAACCATCCAGTGGAGGTAGATTTATCACCTGAACTGGAAAATGAAGCCCTTAATCTAATGGAACCCGAAGCTATCTTGTCCACTAAACAAGTGGAGAGACAAGGGACAGAGTGTACGGAATGGCTTATTCGCTGGAAAAACCAGCCAGCAAAAGAAGCCACTTGGGAGGAAGCTATTGGAATACAAGCCCAGTTTCCTATATTTTGCCTTGAGGACAAGGCAGATTCTATAGGAGATGGTATTGATGGGAATGTGACCCAAGAATTAGAATTGAGTCAGGGCATGAATGAATCCAAAATAATTAAAATCTATTCTAAAGGACTTAAGTAAACAAGGGGCAGGGCAAAAGGCATGCACATGGATATAACAGAATGCATGCACATAATGAGGTAGGGGGTGAGGTGGCATAACTAATTGCATACACAGATTGCATGCATAAAACTGAATGCAGTTGTGGTGGAGAGAGAGCTATATAAGGGGGAAGGGGAAAGTGTAGGCAGTCTTTTTCTTTTAAGTGGACTAGTGCCAAGGAATAGAGAGGCAATCCTTTGGGTTGGGGAGAGCTGGAGCTCTTGTATCTTCATCTTTTTCTTCTATTCTTCTTTTGTAATCTCTGTAATTCCTATCTTCTACTAAAAATTCAATCAAACAGTTTCTAGGTCCAAACATAATCAAAGGAGAGTCTTGGACAAAATGCTAAAATGTGGTGCAATAAATATATTGTCTCTTATCTTATGAAGCTTTGAATTTTAAAATGGTAAGTAGAGTCACTAGCTTTTAAGAATATGAAAATGTTTCTACTCCTACTGACATCGAAAATATCAATACTCTTGTATATTGCATTCTGACAAGTCAAAAAATTATTTTCTTAATTTTAACATTTATTTAATCAAAATTTCAAAACATACTTGTTAAATTAGAGACAATAATATGATCAGATTAGAAATATCTTTTTTTAAGTATCTACTATATTGTCAATAGTTTATACCTTTTTTTTAGTTTAGTTTCAACCAATAAAAATAGAAATGGATTATTTCTTAGTTTTCTTAAATTCATAATCATTGATAATTTTATTTTTTTCACTTTTTAATAAAGTTTATAAAACCTTTATTGGAACCAAGTAAGAACATATGGAGATTATGTACAAATTATCTTGGCACTTACCATCAGAGATCAATGAAATCAATCACTTTTAAACCATCTCATAAGTTTTAAACATGGTCAACGGATAATTTGCACACGAAGGAAGTTATGAGAAAATTTTTGCCAACTTACCCAAGTTTGCTAGTTCTTGAACATTGTACCTATAATGTATGTCTAACCTTAAACATAGAAGTAAATTCATCTGTTTTAAGAATTTTTTTTTTTTTTCATATTAGCAATAAAGAGATTTGAATTTAACACTTTCCATATATTATCCAAAACTAATTTAGCATCCGCGTGATGTACGGATAAATATATTATATAATTTACATATTTTATTATTTTATATTAAATTTGATATACTAATATTGTTACTTAATTTATTTTATTTTAAAATAAAATAATTACTATTATTTCAAACACTATTTGAAATATGTATTTCGTAATCTTTAATGAAATAAAATTTGGTGTGTTTAGTGTATGCCATTAGAAAACATAAAATTGATTTTAAAACCTACAGTAAAATATATAAATAACTACATTGATTACAAAATGATTCAAGATAACATATGTAATATAATTATAGATAAATTTTATTTTTAAGGGTCACCATATGTTATATCAATTTATATCTATTAATAAACAATACTATTTCAATTTATTCATAAAAAATTAGATGACATAATAATATTAAAAGAATAAATAATCAATTGCATATACTACGATGGAATTTGTAAATAAATATAAGTACACCGTGAACATCTATCTTCGTGGAAAAACAAAGTATAATAATATATAATATCACTCTCATTAGTAAAAAAAGCAAAAGGGAAATTCAATGCGCAAAAGTTCAAATTTTTTAGGTTCACAAATAAGGAGTCACTCTGAGAATCCCTAATCCCTAATAGTTATTTGTTATTGTATATCTTGTCACTATATCAAATTAAAATTAACAAATATATATATATATATATATATATTAAATGAGAGATATAGAAAAAGAGCTAAAGAAAATCACTTTAGCATCAAAATTTCAATGAGTATCACAAATTGAACTCATTTGTACCAAATTTTTAGTGAGTATCTTAAATGCAAAATTCCATGATGAGCTGTAGTTTTCTTTCTAATGGCATAACAAAATCCTATAAATGAAGTAAACACTAGATAACAATTGTTAAACAAAAACAACTTCAATTATGTGCAATTTTCTATCTATAGTAATTATTGCATGATAATCATTTAATTCATTTTGCTAATTCAAATAATTTATTTTATAACTTAATACAAATAATATTATTGTAAGAAAATGTTGCCTGGTGAAAAACTAAGTTATCAATTGATATCTGAAGAACAGTTATAGACAATTTAAAGTATGATAATTTTTACACAAATTTAAAATTCATTAAATATAAAAAATCATAAAAAATATTTTGGAGAGACTTTAGATTTGAATAACTAAAAAATTTTAAAGGGATTGTATAAGGCTAATGCATTGCAAAATTTAAAATTAAGATTCTTTTAAATTATTTAGAGTATCACAATATTTTCACAAAAGATTATCATAAAATATTATTTAGAGTATCACAATCACTACACAAATTAAGATTCTTTAAATATAAATTATCATAAAAAATATTTTGGAAGGGTTTTTTTTTGAATAACTATCAATAATTATAAAAAAAATTTAATGACTATAAATTATAAATTATTTTTAATGCCATAAAATAATTGACAACTGTGGATTAACAAGATAATTTTAAAATAATTTTTATTTTTCCTTATGTAATTTAAGTCCTTTGTGTAATTTTGTCAATAATTAATTCATATTTCTCTTTTATGTAATTTCTCCTCACCAATGTTATAAAAATGAATAAAATTGTAAGAGAAAAATATATAAGTATATTAAAAATTGGAGAATATGAATTTATCTAAATCATGTTAAATAGTTCATGTATAAAGATATTCAAAAGAGGAAAACTTTGATGGCATCTACCATCCATAATAAGTGATTTGGGTCTTCCATTTTGGAGGGCCTCACCAAAATGGAGAACCCACCAAAATGGAGGGTTGAAATCACTTGCAATCAGCAGTATCTTAAAAATGGTGCTATTGAAGAATGCATTTATTCAAAAATCAAAATAAATAGTTACAATGATTTATTCAAAAATCAAAATAAATAGTTAAAATGATTAGATTGAAAAGGAAATGAAACTATGAACATTGAAAAAGATGAAATATGATAAATAATGAGAAATATTTAAGGAAAAAAAAAGAAATTATCAATTTACTCAATTCATGTTTCAATTTTTACATATGAAATTAGATAAACATTCTTCTCAACACAATATTGAAATAAGTACAAAGTGACGAAAAAAGAATGATAAATTTGATTAAGTTTAAGAGTGACATTTTTTTTTAGTAGAAAACAGACCAAGCCTTTCATGATTACAGACCACTTCGACAGATGGAAGGACCTCATTAACAAATCCGAAACCACTCCCAATAACGTTAAACAACACCTAGTGTGTACATTCATGAACAGAGTCATGTTACATAAATGACTAATCCAATAAATAGAAACAGAATGATGATCCTCTAAAAGCATCTTAATATCTTCGATTCAAGATAAAATAGACCAAGGATGTCAAACAAATTCTAAAACAGCCTCTGCCACTTGTTTACTATCACTTTCAATCATTATCCTGTGATAGGATTGATTTTTGGCAATTCCACAGTCTTCTAGAATAGCCTTGGCTTCGGCTTCCATTGCAGACAAAGAGAGCCTCGATCAAATCACATTCCCTGTACCCTTCCTGTGTCATCTCGAGCAAGCACAGCAATAGCAGCAGAATTGTCCTTCCTGTTGAAAATTATGGCTCATGACATTGTTAGGCTCACCAACTTAAGCCTTGTCAACAATGAAGGCTTGTTAGGCTCACCAA
>JANHAO010007144.1:0-20510 GCA_026873985.1 Saraca asoca
AAGGTATGACATTATTTTATTTTATTTATTGACATTTATTTTGTGTTTTTCTAGCTTTTACTACCACTTGTTTATTTTTTTAAAATATTTTTCATGATTATAAAGGCTACACTAATTTACTAATTCTACAAGTATTGTATATATTAAGGTAAATGTTTTTTGGTGGATTGTGGATTTCCAAATCGACATCAATTCTTAGATCCTTTTTGAGGTGCTCGCTATCATCTTCAAGATTTTGCTGGTTAAGGTCATGACCTTGAAAATGCAAATGAGTTATTCAATTTTCGCCATGCTTCCCTGAAGAACGTAATTGAGAGAATATTTGGTATATTTAAATCACGATTTACAATTTTAAAAACAGCTCCTCCATTTCCATATAATACACAAGCAGAACTAGTGTTAGCTTGTGCAAGATTACACAACTTCCTTTATAAAGAGTGTCGTTCTGACGAGTTTTCTATTGAACTAGATAATGAGACTTCATCATCTTCATCATCACTAGATGATTAAGGAAATGATTTTGAACCTTTTCTTGAAACTCAAGAACAACAAAGATGCTAATGAACGGAGGGCTACTATAGCTGTTGATATGTAGAGCGATGTTGGGGTTCTTGATCATAATTGAGACACTTAATTTTTCTATTAATGGCAATAAGAATAATGAGTATTAGAATATTTTAAATAAACTAGAATTTTGTTATCTATTTGTCTAATTGATGCGACTACTTTTTTTAATCATACTTCTTAATTATTTTTGACATACCAAAATTCTAATTAGCTAATATGGTTAAACATGATTTTGATCTATGATTGAACATAAAATATTATCTCGTTAACTCATTTATCGAATAGAATATAACATATATTTCATCATTAAAATAAATTATGTTTAGTGAAACTTATCCACATTATCAAATATAGAAGCATGATGCTTTTATCCAATTTCATATATATAAGATATTTTTTTAAAATTCTTTTAAGAAAATATTTTGACATAAGAAATATAACTTTGTTGACTTATAAAGTGTATATAAAATAAGAAGTGAATTAAAGTTTATTAAATTATTTATGAAATTTTTTTAAAATAGTTATGAAAAAGTGTACTAAAATCTATAAAAGTCATTCATAAGTCTATAAAAGTCTATCAATATCAATAAAAGTCTTTTAAAATAAAAGTCTATGAAAATCATTAAAGTTTATAAAGTCAATGAAAGTTCATAAGTTCTACAAAAATCATTCACTTAAAAAAAGTCTATAAAAATCTTCAAAATTTTAAATTAAATACACCCCTGTAACTATGCTATCATATATTTAATATTATTAAATGAAACTGCACTAATATTTATATTTAGAATAATGATTATTTTATTTATTTCTCTCAAATAATTAAAATACTCATTAAGTTAAAATATTGACAATATAAATTTTCGATAAACTTATGCATCACTTTGTCAAATCTTGTATAAATGTATTCAAATATTTTTGAAAAAAGAGATAATTTTATAAATTTATTAAAGAATTTCTTGGAAAATTCCCACTCCTTTCACGAAGTTATGGAAAAATTAAAAGAAAATATTTAAACTATTTTTAATATATTTTGAAGTTCACCATCCAAAAAATTAGTAAAAAATCTAACATCACCTAATTAACTTTTAGGGTATTACATTCTATATCTAAAATTTTGTATGTTATTTTTATTAAATGTTTTAAATATTTTAAAAGAATATTAATAATTGGAGAAGTTAGCAAATATATATTTCCCCACAATTTTGAAAACATGTTTTGTTTTGTTCAAAACCAAAGAAATTTTCTTTTAACAAATTTTCTAATTTAGAATCTTTTTAAATTTGATAAATTTGTTCTTCTTCTTCTTGAAAATATTTAACTATTAAATTTGGTAAAAGTTCTTATATTTGAATTTTTAATTCATCACTGATACTTGAATTATTAATTTTTCGTTTTCATATTACAATTTTTATCATAATGGCCAACTGATCATATTGATAGTACACTATTTCTTCTTTGTTTCATTATACTCCTTATAGGCTTTGTAGGTCTTTGGTTAGTTGAATAAGAAGTTCGGTTTGATATTACATAATAGGAAGTGTTGTGTTTCTTGGATGATGAGTTTTTGTTTGCTTTTATTATCTTCTTTTTCTTAATTGAGGGTGATTTTTTATAAGTTTATAATCATATTATTGATAAAAAGTTTCTTATTCTTGTATACTAATTCTATTTTTCTTTTTTATTTTACCTTTTAATTTTAAATCAATATATAAAGTTGTATTCATAGCTAACCATAAATTAATTCTATCCAAAGAATATTTCCCTTAAATTCTTTTCTTAAATTTTTTCTGACTTTTTTTAATTTGTTTTGGAAGTTCTGTCTTTCTAATTAACACTCTAAATTACAATTTGGTTACATATATAAAGGAGTTGGGTTCTCTCCTTTCCTTTTTGGTGATTTTTTTGTTTTATATACTAGAGTAAAGTAGATAAAACAATTTTTGTGATTCTAGTGTGCATAGAGAAAAGATCTTAAGCCCCATTAAATAAAATTTTTTATACTTATCTCTCGTCAATATAACATAAACATAATCAAAAAGAAAGTAAGAGAATTCAAATTCATAAATATAGGTTATATTACCATATGTGGGAATTTATAAAAGTTTAATATAAAAGTTATAAAAGTTAAAACTTTTTATATAAAATATTATAATGTTTTATAAAAAATTGTAAATGTGTATGAATTTTGTTTGCAATAAGTAAAAAAGTTGGATTCTCTCATTTTCTTTTTGGTATTTTATTGTTATATATGTTAGAATGAGATAAATACAAGATTTTTATGATCTTATGGCACATAAAAAAAGATTATGAACTCCATTACACATAAAAATTTTATGTTTATCTCTCTAAAATAATAAAAAAAAAGAGGAGAGAATCTAAATGCATAAATAAAGGTTTGGTTTTTATACATGGGAATTTATAAAAATTTAATTGGTCCCGTCGTATCCTCCGTCTACCTTAAATATAAAATGATATAATTTATACTCTATTTATTATACATCTCCACCAACCCACTCTTCTTTTGCTTACTTTCGAGTGCTTTTGTGGTCCAAATTGATTTATACTTTTACAAAAGGAGAAACTTCGTATTTAAAATCATTCTAGTGGAAAATATCATAACCAATTAATTGTTATTTTATTGATAATTTACCATCTTATTAAACCAGAAAACAATAAGTGAATGTCCAATCTTTTGATGCAATAAAAAATTATGACAATGAAAATTTTTATGAACTTATATCCCAGTAGGAAAAACGTTGCTGCATCCTATAATTTCTTGTTACTTAGTTTCACTATCTTAAACTTATTTGGGAATATGTAATACTTAAATTTCTCTAATGTTGAATGTTATGGGAATTTTTAGTATAATACAAAATGGGTCAACAAAAACCCAATAGATAAGCCCAACTGAGAAAGGTCCAACTAGTCTGAAATCAAGATCGCTGAATGGAGGTATTAGATCGCTAGTCGCGATATCAGACTACAGGACAAGGATTAAGACCATAGCTCCAGGTCGACTGATAATGAGCTTTAGTTCACTGATCAGAAATACACCACCTCAACTATCTTTTAGAAACTCACTTTGGCTAAACCCAAGAACAGGAACAACTTGCATGGCTAGCTTGCATGGCCAACTTGTAATTTGACTCACAGGGTCTACTTGCAATTATTTTATTGTTATTCTTTCCTATTTTTTAGAATACCGCTGTAACACCCTAAACACTATAAATAAGGGTTGAGACCATTGTAAAAAAGGAGGAGGAAGTGACTCAGATCATACAACCAATGTATGCAAACACAAATACTCTATAAACACATTCCTAGAAATACACTATCGTAGACATAGGAGTCGAATAACCGACTTTAGTTGAAGCATGTAAAACTCTCAGTGCTTGATCTCTCTTGTCCTCCTTCTCCATCCCTCTCTCTCTCTCTATCTCGCCACACAACCAGATTCTAGTTTGGGGTTTTAAGAACCTTCACGTTGACTATTGAATTTTGGGTTAATTCAAATTCACACGTTAACATTTTCGCACTAGAAGGAGAGCCTCATTTGCACTTTAGTTGATTTTTTTCCTTCAACTATCATGACAAAAAAGAGAACAACCAAAAGTCTAAATGTTCCAGTTGGCCAACCAGAATGTCACCAGGAACAAAAGCAGGAGCCAATTCTCTCAGCGGCAAGCACATCTGCCGTTCCTGCTGCCAGTACCACTGTCTGTTTGCCCCCTCGGCCCACCACCAACCTACTGTTGTTGTTCCTGAGACTAAAGAAATGCAAACATGGTGCCAACATTAACAAACACTAGAGAACACAGTGGACGAGTTGACTAAGGCGGCTAGAGTGCTAACATAAGCATAAACCCTAGTCGCATGAAAATAGATTAAGGTCACCGCACCCAGAAGAAAACCCCAGTATGTTGGTTCAGCTCACTCCTCCCACTTGAGAATGAGATCAAAGGTTCAGCGAACTCATGGAGATCATGAAGGCCCGTAACATAAGAGCTTGCATCAAGTGGAAAACTCCAAGTCTAGCCAGAGACATACCTCAAGTCATTACTCCCATGGCCAAGGAGGTAAAAAGAGCTAACAAACAACCAACTGGAGATCCGGGACATGGGATCCGATGGTAAAAGAGTTGCTCTTAAGGGTAAAATAATTGGAGGAGCACCCTCAAGCTTAGAATAGCTAGGATCGTCACAAGGTGAGGACTCTATTCGCACACAAGATAGAGAAGCAACCTTTCCCTTGTAAATTAAAAATCCCTATGATCTTGCAATATAATGGGGATAGTGATCCTTACAATCATCCAGATGCATTCGATGTATAAATGGATCTTTAGACGATCAACCCACTAGTCAAATGCTGAGTCTTCCCAACAACACTAGGAGGTATACCTCGAGCATGGTTCAGGAATCTCCTAGCTCATAGCATTCATAGTTCGGAAGAGTGGTAGGAGAAATTCATCAACCAATATAAGGCACTGAAATAGCGGCTTGCACTATCCTACCACCTCATGATGGTCTTTCAGTGGAAGAAAGAATCATTGAAAGGCTGCATCACTCGATTTCAGAACAAGGTCAATAATGTAGAGAATCCATTTGATGAAAGTATCTTAACAGCAATCTCTATGAGACTCCGTAAGGATGGAAAGTTATATAAAAACATACAAATCTTTAGTGAGCAACCTGAGCGAATTTTGTAAATAAGCTGCCAAATAGATCAGGTGGGAAGAAACCTTTAGCATAAAGGAGTCCGAACAGAAAGACGAAGCAAGCAATTCCATCCAAAATAAAAGAGGAGTAATAAGAGTCAGAATGACCTCTCTAATAACCAAATTGCAAAGAAGGCTAGGAACGAGTAACCTCAACATCAAGGTCATCATCATGATAATGCTATCAGATACCTAAGATAGGATCTTTGTAGCAAAAAGGGATATGGAGGACTTCAAGAAGCCTAACTTTTGAAAACTCTTGACAGGTTGAGGAACAATAGAGACAACTTTTGTGCCTATCATGATGGGGTTGAGCATAACACTCGTATTACTAGGCACTTAAGGATGTAATAGAAAATCTGATCAGAAGAGGTCGCTTGAAAGATTATGTGGTATGACTTGTGAGATAGTGACCTTGTGAAATACTAAACAGCAACAAGCATTTGCTGTATAAATCATACGATTATGAAATAATGTTCAGAAGTTAGTAAAGCACCCAAATTTTCCCCTAAACTGTCACAACTGCAATGTTGACAAAATACTAAACAGAATGAACCTGAAATCCTAAGTTAGGAATGCAAAACACTCGCTCACCCTACTAACCCGAAAGTGACCTCTCGCCTACCTAATCTAGAGGGGACATTCAACCTATTGTACTTGTAAAAACCTGGCATCACATGCACACAACCTACTTCTTGACACTGTATTCCTATACTCTTCTATCTAGCATGTATGCGACCTCTTACTTAACATGCATGTAACAAAATTTATTGCTAGCCAAAGCACTCCGGTGCTCAAGCTGAGGCATGGATGCACAAAAATAAACTTATTACCAGCTAAGGCTCTAAGTCAATTGAGGCATAGAGGCACTAAAATAAACTTATTGCGTAATAAGGTGCATCCACACTGCCCATTGAGCAACAAGATCATTGTGGAACTGAGCAATAAGGTTGCTATGGCGCGATCAACTTATTACCAGCTAAGGTTCTAAGCTAGCTGAGGCACTATGGCACTAAAATCCATAGAGGCACTAAGGCGATAAAATTCATTGCTTGCCTGAGCAACAAGATTGCTGGCAGAGTTATATTTTTACGACTTGCCTGAGCAACAAGATTGCTAGTCACATTCTTACGACCTACTGAGCAACATGATTACTGTGGCACAATCTACGAGTAGGAGTAGGCAAACTGCTCAAGCTTTTTCTTGTCCTCCTCCTGAGTTAAGAGCTCTTCTTCCAACTTCATTGCCCCAAAGTAATTGATGGTTAACTCACCATGCAAGGAGGCCAAAGAACAGAGGTGAAAGAGTTGTATTATTCAGCATCCCCATAAGGATGCTATGAAAAATATTACAAAATTTCCCACGATCCTTAGAGAGGAATTGTCCATGGGAATCTCTTACACAACAGGTTATGCACTCCCCATAAATTTCACCAAAAATCCAGATCATTCGAAGCATGGGGGGCTTAGCTAATACACCCATCTGGCCATTCTGGAGAAAGATAAAAGGATTTCTCATATCTTATATAGACTAGTCAGGTTTCCTGATGGATCCAGAAACTATCCAGCTACTTTTAATCAAGCAGTTTAGCATAAAAGTAAGGCTACCATGCCAATGGCTATGATACATGCTCATTAAATGCATGGCCTGGTAAAGTAATAAAATGGAAGCCTGAAATGACAACTCTACAAAGTACAAATGTCGACTTTTGCTAGCAAGTTTCAGCTCCCAATTCACAAAGCAAACTAAGAGCTGGAGGGCTAATGTTATGGGTATTTTTAGTATAATATAAAATAGGCCAGCAAAAACCTAATTGACAAACCTAACTGAGAAAGGTGTAGCTCGTCCAAAATCAAGGTCGTTGAATGGAGGCACTAGATTGCCAGCTGTGAGCTCAGACCACAGGACAAGGACTAAAACCATAGCTTTAGGTTGACTGATAATGAGCTTCAGCTCGCTACACTGGTCGGAAATACACTGCTTCAACTATCATCTAGAAACTCACTTTGGCTAAACCCAAGAATAAGAGCAACTTGCATGGCCAGCTTGCATGACCAACTTGCAATTTGACTCACAAGGTCTACTTGCAATTATTTTATCATTATTCTTTCCTGTTTTTTTTTTTTTTGGAATACAACTGTAACACCCTAAACACTATAAATAAGGGTTGAGACCATTATAAAAAAAGAGGAGGAGGAAGTGACTTAGATCATACAACCAATATACACAAACATAAATACTTTGTAAATACGTTCTCAAAAATATACTATCATAGACGTAAAGATCGAATAATCGACTTTAGCCGAATCACGTAAAACTTCTAATGCCTCATCTCTCTTATTCTCCCTTTCCATCTCTCTCTCTCTATCTCTCCACACAACCAGACTGCAGTTTAAGGTTTTAAGAACCTTCACATTGACTATTGAATTTTGGGATGAAACAAATTCATACGTCAATATTGAATTATTTGAATTTAAATATTACATAACAATGAATGTTGTTCTTGCCATGCACATCATTTCCAAATTCTATTCCACATTAATAGCAAATTTATAATTTACAAATTTTGATTTAATAATAAATTATTACGTAAACTTTATATTATTATTCAATATTGTTTTTCCATATGTAAATTATAAAGGTTAGTTCTTTACGCAATGGGTCAAAAACTAGTATTTGTAACTTTGCAAGTTATTAAATAGATTCACTGTATTGTTATTATATTTAAACTTTTTTAAAATTTTTAGTCTTTCCAAGAATCTCATGTGTTCTAGGAGATTAATAAAAAGTTACGTGGAAAGTATAACTTCTTAAAAAATAATAAATAGGTGTATTATTTGATTAATTATTATTGGCAACATAGAAGAAGTAGAATTTTTCAGAAATTTCTATTTTTCATAAAATATAGGAAATTATTTACATACTCTTTCCTTAAGTAAGAAAAACTTCCTCTACAAACTTTTAATTCCCATTACCAATTAAATAACCTTAAGCACTTCCAAAAAGTTCATAAAGAAATTTATTTCTTAAAAAATTTAATTTTTTGTGAAAATTTAACTTTTGTGTAAACTAAAAGACTGTTAAATTTCAATTTCTTGTGATCGTAAATGTCAATTTAATTTGTCCATCCTATACGAAAAGTGGGTACATTCCAAACTGGTTGTAACCGTTGAATTTGAAACTTATGGTAAACTGCTTTGGGGGGTTATCCTTCTCATGTGTTTTTCACTTATGCAAATAACAAAATTCTAAAAGTAGATAAATAATATTCTCAAAATAGATAATTTAGGTGGAGTCATAAAGCTCAGTTCCTAATTTTCACATTCTTTGTAATTTGGGGTATATATATATAAGCCAAAGCATACAAAAGTTTTATATTCCCTCAGCAAGAAAGCAAAAGTTACCAAACCACTGCATGCAAAGCTGCAACTGCACTATATAAGAAATATACCAAATTGCTTTAACTTTCAAAAAGTGGTTTCTCTAATTGAAAACTTAAGAAAGTCCCAAAAGTCACTTAAAGATTACGTGCTCCATTTTCTATCTTTGACAATTCCTTATTATAATTATTCTACATATTCAATTACATGTGGATTAAGATTCGGAGGACATTCCATTCCAACAACTTAAAATAGTTTAAACAAAGTTAGACTCAATAAACAAAATATGTTTCAAAAGGCTTTCACGTCAATTTTTACTTTAAAAAGATAATAATAACTACACATCAAAAAAAGTACTCTCCTCAAAAGAAAATGATTGTTGTTGACGTCGGAATTTGATTCGTACGGAGAGTCCCAGATTCCGGCCAACGAGGGATGAGTTCAAGGATCCAATGCCGCTCCCCGAAGTGAGAGAGAGGCGAAAGGAGAGGAAGAAGGAGGAGGGTAGTGCAACATTTTTAACGTAGTTTGGCTAAATCCGGGCAGTACCAGACCCTACATCTATGGTGGAGATTTTATTGATATTTGAGAAGAGATTTATAGAGTTTTTGCATATAAGTTTTTGCCTTTTTTTTTCTATTCTAACAATGCATTCCTATTTATAGAGGAAGGAAGGATTACATATATTAAATGCAAGCTACATTTGTATTATATCAAGAAATAAATAGAAAGGTTAGTAAGAACTTTGTAATCTGGCTGTTGCAGGCTTTTGTCTGTGGGATGGGCCCCTCTTATCAGCTGTGGATTAGCATCTGGATGCGTCTACCTTGTGATCCCGTATGGTTAAGCGGGATACTCGTCCTCGCGAGCTAGGTTCCTTAGCTCGGGGACACTGGGGTAGGTCACTGTAACGGGCTCGGTGTCGCTGTAGCGGGATAGTGAGCTCAAGCAGGATGATCAACTGCTCAGTGGGCTCGAGTTTATCTCGCTCTCTTGAGACTGTTTTTGCCTATAGCACAAGCCCCCCAACTCTCAGTTTGCTCTGTGGACCGGGAGTTGTAGTTTTCCAAGGCTTTATTCGTATCTCCAGTCAAAGTCCTTGCTTGATCGGATTATCGTTTTAGATGTCTTTTCATTCTGCCTTAGGCTATGCTTTCTTCTGTTTGCCATTTTTGGCCTTTGGCATGGCATTGCTGCTTGTTTTAGGTCATCAGATGAAGATCAGCTAGACGTCTTCTGGTTTCTTCGATAGGCCGAGCAGGTCTTTTTATAGTCTAAGGGACTTCTTCTTTCACCTCAGAGAGGTTTGATGGGAAAAGCTGAAGAGGCCCTTGCATTTTTGGTGTCTTGGTTTCCGATGAAACTCGTCGAGACATGGATGGCCTATTGTAGAGCGTTGGGAGGCATGGATAGCCTGTTGCACGTGGCTTCACCACAAGATCCGTCTGGCGGGCTCCTGGGGAGTCTTGTACTGATCTTGGACTATCTTCCCCGACTTCCTTCATGGAATCCAGCATGGCTATTGGGACTCTTGGCGTCCTTTCGAGCCGTGCTGGGTTTGGTCCAGTAAGAACTGCCAACCAGGTATGAGAAGACTGCAGGAGTGAAATTGTTGGTCTTCCTGTTGGTGGGAGTTTGCCTCCTAGTTTAGCCAGCTCTTCGCTTTCTTGCCAGAATAGTAGTATTAGGCTTGTAGGCTTTTCACCTTTGTTTCTATATTTCTTCTTCAACTAATGTAATTTTGCCTTTTTGAGGCCATTTGACGTATGAGCTCTTCTGTGTAGCTTCTGAAAGCTGTATTGGATGCTTCGTGCATCGCTACTTGTACATTTCTGATGATTAATGAAAGGTTTCTTTGGCCAATTAGCTGCACTTTAGCTTTCTGTCTTTTCTTTGGTTGCCTCCGGCAAGTGAGAATTAGGTCGCATGTGGGCTGCGACTGATGAAAAACTAGGTGTGAGGATCGTGATTTTTTGGCTGCATGTTGGCCATGAATGTACATGTTGCATGAGAGCTGCGATGAGTTCATTACGGCATCCCTACTATATGGTGAGCTAGTCGTCCATTATTCAGTTTGGAAATGCTACCGAGGTAGGCTCATGGGCCATCTCACTCTCGGACTTGAGGTAGGCTCTAGGGCCATCTTACCCTCTGGCGTGAGGTGAGCTCTGGAGTTATCTTGCCCTCAGACAGGTTTTGTTTTTGTTTATGCTATCGCAAGGTAGGCTTTGGGCCATCTCACCCTAAAACTCGAGCTAGGCTATCTAGCCGTCTCACCCTCGGACTCGAGGTAGGCTCTAGGCCATCTCACCCTGGGATAGGTTTTGTTGGAATCGAGATGATGACTTGTCACATAGTGAGGTTGCACGTCTATACCACAGCAAGCTCATTGCTCAGTGGTCGGGGAATTTATACCCTTGATCGCAGTTCATGGGATATGGCTTGCTCCGGATGTATCGATGGGGTAGGCTTTGCGCTGTCTCACCCCCGGATGAATCGTTGCAATGACATAGTGAAAACTCACTATTCTGATAATGTTTTTTCTGCCAATCAATAACTTACATTGATTCTACATGAAATAATTGATACAACTTATCATCATTGATCACAAGTAAATGTTACAGGATTAGAATATGATTTTGATGGAGGGCTCAGGCTCTTGGGTAGTGATTCACTGAGCCTGTTAAGCGCGCTGCCCTGGAGGTCTTACCACATAATCTTGTAGTCGACCTTTTCTGATGAGGTCTTCAATGGCATCTTTCAATGCCCGACACTCTGAGGTGGTGTGTCCAGCCTTGTTGTGATAACTGCAGAATCTGCTTGGATTTCTAGACTTGGCGGAGGCTCTCATTGGTTTGGGCCTTCCGAAGTCTTCGTTGTGCCTTTCCGTGACAAAAATTTTATCCTGTGTGTCTGATAGGATGCTGTAGTTTTCGAAGTAAGCTCTAGGTCGCTGAGGCTTTACCTTCTTCGTAAGATGAGAAGTGAGGTTGTCGTGGCTCTTACTATCCCTCTTTTTGCTTGTGATGGGACCACTAGGGTCCACATTCTGCTTGGGTTCCTCTGTTCCGAAGGTTTCTTCCCATCTTATTTGTTTGGTAACTCGCTTGTAGAATTCAGTGAGGTCTCAAGCCGGGGACTTGTAGAGGCTTCTATACAACTTTTCGTCTTTGCGAAGTCCTGCTGTGATGGCTATTAAGATGTTTTCCTCCCAAGGATTTTCCACGGAGTTAGCTTCGTGCCTGAATCGGGCCATGTAATCTTTCAGCGGTTCGTTCTTGCGCTGGAAGATCATTGCGAGGTGACAAGGAGGTGCAAGCTGCCTTTTTAGGGCTCGGTATTGGTCCATGAATATCTTTTAGCATTCTTCCCAACTGCTAACATTGCAAGCTGGGAGGTGTCTGAACCATGCCCGGGGTACTCCTCCTAATGTGGCCGAAAAGACACGACATTTGACCAGAGGGTCATTTGTCTGAAGATCTATCTGGACATTAAATGCATCCAGATTGTCACTTGGGTCACTGTTCCCGTCGTACAGTGGGATTGCGGGCACTTTGAGCTTCTATGGGAGAGGTTGTGTCTCGATCTCCATAAAAAATGGTGAACTTTCCTCATGGCGAGGTTGGTTGCTTTGGGGTCGTAGGCATTCTTCTAGCCGCTTGAGCCTCAGGAGGATTTCCTCCATCATTTGGTTCCGTGTTTCGGGTTGAGGGGTGGAGCTTCCTGCTCGTTGCAAGCCCCCCAGTTGTTAGCTGTCACGATCTTCGTGAGTTTCCCTCTAAGCCTCTTTACGAAGCTGCTGGAGCTATGTCATGATTTCTTCTTGTCTTTGTGTGTTTTGAGCTTGAGCCTATGCCAATGCTTTGACAGTCTCAACTAACTCTCTTACCGTGTTTTCAAGTGTTGGGCAGGGTTGGCCAGGCATTTGAGCCTCTTGAGTTTTAGGGGCAGCAATAAACTATTGGTGAACTCCTACAGCAGGTGTGCCTGCTGGTTGGGGAGTTGGAATGGTTGAACTCCAAGTGGTTTTTCCTCTCGCCATTGTTGAGCCACAACAAAGACTTCAAAGAGTATATGGATCCCCACAAACAGTGCCAAAAGATATTGATGTCAGAATTTGGTTCGTACGGAGAGTCCCAGATTCTGGCCAACGAGGGATGAGTTCAAGGATCTAATGTCATTCCCCAAAGTGAGAGAGAGGCAAAAGGAGAGGAAGAAGGAGAAGGGTGGTGCAACGTTTTTAACGTGGTTTGGCTAAATTCGTGCGGCACCGGACCTTACGTCCATGGCGGAGATTTTATTGATATTTGAAAAGAGATTTACAGAGTTTTTGCATACAAGTTTTTGCCTTTTTTTTCTATTCTAACAATACATTCCTATTTATAGAAGAAGGAAGATTACATACATTAAATGCAAACTATAGTTGTGTTACATCTAGAAATAAATAGAAAAGTTAGTAAGAACCTTACAATCCGACTGTTGCAAACTTCTGTCTGCGGGGTGGGCTCCTCTTATCGGTTATGGATTAACATCTGGATGTATCTGCCTTGTGATCTCGTATGGTCGAGCGGGATGCCTGTCCTCGCGAGCTAGGTTCCTTAGCTCGGGGACGCTAGGGCAGGTCGTTGTAACAAGCTCGGTGTTGCTATAGCGGGATAGCGAGCTCGAGTAGGATGATCGACTGCTCGACGGGCTGGTCTTGTGATGGTCTCGTTGCGTCGCTACCTGGAGGTAAGCGAGGTGGAGCTCGCTGCGTCCTTGGCAAGTTGAGTGATTTGGCTTCTACCGGGCTCGAGTTTATCTTGCTCTCTTGATACCGTTTTTTGCCTATAACAATTGTCCTTTTTAGAATGGTAGTGGGTGGGTATAGATAGACTCAATCCTATTAAAATCCGTCACTTTAGATCTATTAAAATCCATATAAAAGTAGAAAAATATAATTATGGATTTATTATAAAAAATATAAAATAATTTTTTCTTATCAATAATAATTAATTTATTATAAAGTATGTTATTTTAATGGATCTAAAGTAATACCTAAAAGTCATTAGATATTTAATGGTTAGACACAAATGTAAATCATTAAAGGTGCATAAATCACATATTTTTGTTACCAAAGTAAAAAATTGTGGCAAAAATAATAAAATTTAGGTGAGTAATAATTTAGAATTAAAGTTTATATAATATTAACCAAAAAATTTATATTTACTCTTGGTGGTTGGTAACAAAATTTGTTGAGAAAAATATCCTCACCTGAAACAAAATAGCATCAAGCGATTAAAATAATTAGAATTATATAAATAACATGCCAACAATTTAACAAAGAAAAATTTTAAATTTTAAGAGAAAAAATTATAAATGAGAAGAAATTTATTATATCATCAAGATTATAGGATAATATATGTGAAAGTTGACATCTATAACTCCACAATTTCCTAACAACTATCTCTACATCTCTTCCAAACATATATGTGGGTTCTCAAATTACTCCATAATCACTCATGCTATTATCTCTTTCATATCTTAAACTTTTGATCAATACAAATATTTATAACTCAAATATTTACTTGATAGGCAATTCGAATCCCACTTCAGCATAAAAATCTAACTTAAATACAAAAATAACATATAATAGAAAATCAGCACTAATGATAACAATTAAAATTTGGAACAACATTTGATTGAGCTTTAAATATTTCTTATAACGATTTTGGATTCAAATCATATTTCACCGAAAAATGAAGGAAGTATTTTATTGTTTTTCAAAAAAGAAGAAGAAGAAGCTGTCTCTAATCATCTTGTTAATTATTATATAAAGTATACATGAAAATCAAGTTTTAAAATACCACAAACATGTGAGTGAAATTAATGCATAATCCCATCTTGTTTCAAGAGACTTCTTTTTTTTTTTTTTCAGCTATGGACGTGAATGTTATGATTGGTTGAGAGGAAAGAAAATTAAAAAAATATTTTTTAGAATGAAAATAAAAAAAAAAAAGAAAAATAAGAGAATGTAAGTTTTTTAAATTTAGTTAAATTAAAATTATAAGTATATCTTTAATGAATTAATAATCATATTCTTGTACTTTGAAGCATAATAGTATAAATAAAAAAGTCATTTTAAAAATAAAAATGATTTTCTCCTCACCTTTGAAGAGAAAAAAAATTTGTGGGCCTATATATACTTTTTCCAACCATTTTCCATTCACTCTTATTTTCCTTTTTATCCAAGTACGGGAAAACATATCATTTTTTTTTCGTCCTTCCATTATCTCTTAAACAAAACATTCTTTGCTTTTTCTTTTTTCTTTTTGATGATTTTTGTGTCATATATCTAAGAATAAAGTGATACAAATTTTTTTGTGATCATGTTGTACAAAAAACAAATTTTGGTCCCACTGCACATAAGAATCATGCGTTTATTTATTCCTAACATAGAAATATAACCAAAATAAAAATGAAAGAATCTAAATTCATAAATAGAGGTTGTACTTTTATACGTGTGAATTTATAAAAATTTAATATAAAAGTTTTGATTTTTTTATATAAAATCTTATAATGTTTTAAAAAAGTTGTGTATATGCATAGATTTTTCATATAATAATTATATAAAAAAAGTTACACCTATCATTAAAAGTTGCATCTAAAAATTCTTTAAAAATGTTCTCATCTATATATAAAAATTATAATTTTTAATTAAAAATATGAAAAGTAAAAAAAATTACAAAATTTGCAATACGAACGCATCGATACAAGTTTTTTTGTTAATATATACAAAAGGATAATCCATAAATAAAACATCAAAGATAATAAGATTAGATCTTGAAATGATTAATTATTTCAAGTCACATGATTCTGCATTTCGTCACCATAGAGAGTAATATAATATCTTCCATATGTTGATTTTGTATGATTTTGTTACCATGTTTCAAGCATGATGCGTTGTCTTTTTCTTCTTTCTTTTTAATTTATGCTTAGTTTATTTTTAATCTAAGTGAGATTTATATGTCAACAAACCCATCAATTTAGCTTCTTTGTAATTTAATGAAATGTTAGCCGTAATTTTTAAATTTAAAATAAAATCCATCAGTATAAATAATTTAGATATAATTAATGATTTTTTCAGATATCTTTTATATTTTAATTTTTAAACAATTATAAAAAAAAATAGTACAAAAGTCATACAAAGATTTATTTATTACATTCAACTCATGGAGAAATTAAATCTAGAATGTTCATTGCACTCAAATTGGTCCCGTCCTAGGCGCTGTCTACTTTGAATCTAAACGTCTCATAGTCATCTCTGGACCAAAGAATATTAAAAAAATCAAATTCTTCACACAGCAATTCTTAATTTCCTATTTGGTATGACCTAATTCTACGTAATTAATCAGCCAAGTTGTTTGTATACTTCATTTTCTCACTATGCTTTAGTCAAGTTTCAAGGTTTTATAGATTAATTTACGAAATTAGGTTTGCCTCAATGCCGCCAATGAGAGTGGGTATATAATATGATCACTCGTGGAAGTCTTGACTTATTTTCCAGCAATTATCTTCATGGTCGGACTATTATTGTAAAATTACGTCCACAAATTGGCCACTGACTTCTCTAAAAGAAATCTTTAAATCTCGTCACCAACTCCCTCCCTCTCTCTCTCTCTTTTTCTTTTAACTTTCAATTGAGACTTCCATATGGTCTAAATTTGGATCCCTCGTATTATCAATTTTTTTTAATTAAAGAAATAAAAATAAAATTTTCTATTTTGATATTCATAATTTTTATGTTAAAATTTATCATTTTAATATAAAATAAATTTCTATATTTATCTTTCTTTTAAATTTACATCCAATAATTCATATCAATAGATTTCTGTATATATCTATTTTTCTTTTAAATTCGCATCTATTTATTATATATCTTCACCAACTCACTTTTTTTTCTTTTGCTTACTTTTGAGTGATATTGCGGTCCAAATTAATTAGAAACTTCGTATTTATAAAATTAAAAGTTTAAAATCATTTTAGTGGAAAATATCATAACCAATTAATGATTATTTTGTTAATAATTTACTTTCTAATTGAACCAAAAAATAATAAGAGAATGTCCAATGTTTTATTGCATTAAAAAATTATGGCGATGAAAATTTTTATAAACTTGTTAAGTGAAATGTAAACAAACTGCTTAGATAGGCCCCGAAAGAACAAACTTACTCCTATATTTTGCGTTTTAACTCAAGAGTTTTTATTACAATATTGAAAGAAATAACGGTGTATTGTGTGTCCATTTTTTTTATTCAAAAAATCCCTTATATGATTTTTTTTTAAGTTATGCAAATTTCTATGTGCAAATTGATAATAAATATGTTATCCTTAGTCCCTATTTTTCTAAATTGAACAAACATGTATTTTAATGATAACAAATTATTTTAGTTAAATTAAATTAAATTAATTTATTTTTAGTGATTCTCTGAGGGTGGCCTTGGATTTCAAGTTGAAAATATAGATTAAGTCTTACTTTGCATTTTTTTCTAAAAGTTTGGAATTATTAGAATTAGTTCAAATTTAAAAATTATTTTTGAAAAATTTGCCTTTTGTTTTTAAACAATTTTTTTTAAAAAATATACCAAAAAGATTTCAATTTATTGCTAAATAGTTTGCCATATTTATTTAGTTAGAAGCTGAGTTTTTAGAATGTTTTTATAAGATACAAAATAATTAAAACAATTGAAATGTCTTGTAATAGTAAAATTTTCATCTCTAGCTTATGATTCGAATCAATATTTTTAAATTATTTTTGCGATCATGCTTGTGGGAACTAGGCAAGCATTCATGCCTTGTGATTCACATCAAAATTTGAACTAATTTTTGTGTGATTTAAATTAACTCTTCAAAACCCTGGGTAAGCATTCATGCCTTGCGATTCACATTGAAATTTGAACTAATTTTTGTGTGATTTAAATCAACTCTTCAAAATCCTATTTCGTAATTCTAATCGTGATTCTGATCATACATATTTCTAGACTTATTGAAGGCTTGCAGCTTCAGGTGAGCAAAATTAGATTTTGAACTAAATTTTGGTGAGTCAAATTGAAGCTTTCAAATTTGAATATCGCGATTTTAATCATAATTTTACTTGAATTTCAAATTTTGAACTTGCAATCATGATCACATGTTTGATTTTATACATAACAACTAGTTTTTTTATTGTGTATTTTCATTTGCTATAAATACCTATTTCATACATTTTTGCAATGCAAAAACCCAACTATTTAAAGGGAAACTCTTTCAAATTCATCTATTTTTCAATTTTTTACATCCTTTCATAAATTTGAGCTAAATCTGAGTGAATCTAAACCTATTCTGTATCTAAAATGGTTGTGTTCTTACCAAACTTCTTTTGTAATTAAAATCATACATTGTTGGTTTTCCTAGGGGTAACCTAACCTAAGATAGAAGAGTGGTTGAGCTCTGTTGACAATGAAATTTGGTTCATATGGAGAGCCCAAATCTTAGCCAATGGGAGGGATTTTTACGGGATCTCTGACCTTTTTTCAGTTCAAACAAGATGAATCAGCAAGATACACAAAGAATGAGGGAAGAGCAGAGAAGGAGACACAGGATTTAACGTGGTTCGGCCAAATCTGGATATCACCGGATCCTATGTCCACGGTAGCGTGTTATTGTGATAATAGTTTTACGGAGATACAACACTCAAGTTATTCCGGTAGAGTTTCTGCCCGTCTCCTCGAATCCTCTCTCTTTACAGAAGGCTCCTCCCTCATATTTATAGAGGAGAGGAAGCTACAATAGTAATTACATATGCAATAAGTATGTCACATCAACATTTATTGTACAAGACGACATATATAGATTGAATCTCCTTTTTCAGCAACTGCATATTATCTTCTGCAGGCAGGCCCCATTTGTCCGTTGGGGCAGAGTATGGCTTGGTCTTCTGTCTGGCAAACTCTCAAGTCACTGGTCACACTTTATTGGCCAGGTCATTCAGTCTATAGGCGTGTCCGTTCTTCGAAGCGGAGAGGTCAAGCTCGCTTTCTCGCACACGAGCTGAAGTTAGTGAGGTCATTTCACAATGTGACCTAACGATGAGGCGATCTGGGCGCTCTTCGAGCTAGTCCCTTTATCACTCTTGAACTGTCCGCTAGCCCATTTAGATCAAATTGATTTTCACATATAACAAGCTCTTTCTTTCTTTTCTTTGCATGAAGATCTTAGAGAGGTTACAATTATGTATTTTGGCTTCTTCAAGTGCTTGTCAAAACTTGGAAATTTTGATTTAGTGGATTTAAATTTGGTTGAAAGTTTAAAAGTGCATGCATACCTTAGAATCAATTTTTCAAGGGGGAACAACTCTAAATAAGAGTTTAAATTTCTATTTCCTTACTCATTTACCTTCTACACTTGACTTAATTTTGATCCATTATTGTTCATTATCATGTTGAATTGTTGTTATTGTACTGGTTGATAATTTAGCTATATTTGTAGACAAACATTTCTTATTTCCAAAAGGATTCACTGTTTTTGTCAAATTTTATAAGGGGATTGTAGAAAATTAATTTTAAAATTAAAAAATCCTAAAACCAATTCACCCACATATATACACTAGCTTATACCTCGTACGATGCATAGGTTTAATTAATTTTATTTTATAGTAATTTGTAATATAAATTTAAATTATAAATTATATGTATTCAAATTTAGGTAAATCATCATCATATTTTTATATATTAAATGATTATATAATTGGTATAATTATATTCATATTAATTATGAAAAATCTATATTTTTTTAATTAGATAAATTATTATATTAATATTTTAAATTAACTAAATTTATTATTTGAATTTTTTTCATCTTTTTGAAAATATTTTCTTAATATATTAATACTCAAGTGAATTTATTTATAAATTATTTTGTTTAAAAATTTTAAATTAACTATCTTATATAAGAAGATTTAATTATTTAATTAATAAGAGTCATGCATTGTCATAACTAATATATTATTTTAAAAATAAAAATTTTAAAAATATTTTTTATGAAGTTTCAAAAATATTTTAAATTGAAGTTTTGATAAATATTAAAAAGTGATAAAATTTTCAAAAAATGAAAATATGAAATATCAAATTTAATATTTGATATTTAAAGACAATACAAAATTTTAGAGAATGAGAATTTTTAGATAGATATTATCTATCAAATCATAATTAGATATTACTAATGATGTGTTGATAAATATTTTATTTTTATATAAATATAATTATTTACTTATATATAAATTATTTAATACATATAAAGAACAATATAATTATCTTCATGTAGGATTAATATAAGTAGCTACAAAATCTTTTTATAGATTATGAATAGATACTCCTGTCTTTATAATCTTAAGAGATACAAGAGCAACAACCTTCAAAAATTCAATATTAGCTTGTCATCAATCAAATCTTTGTAATAGTTCAGTTTATTTTAATTGTTTTCCAAACTATACTGTAAGTCTCAAAGATCCAAAAATCTATAATTTCTTAAGCTTGATTATCAAAACAAAAGAAGGATTATGGGTAGATAAAACAAAATATGTAGATGTAATATTTAGACTTCAATATAAAGTCTTTAAAACAAATCTCAACATTAAAGTTTTAAAAACTTCACCACCAGGAGAAATCGTCCTAATAGAAGCCAACACTCAAAAGTCTTCAGTATTAACTCCAAAACTTTTAAAACATGATGATATTTCAATCATTAGTGAATGGAATTTACCAGAAATAATGCCTCAAAAAATTGAAGAAAGTTCAATAATTAGTCAAATTGAAGAAAATTCTTCAGGAGAT
>JANHAO010007145.1:0-20532 GCA_026873985.1 Saraca asoca
AACCCCTTATAGGATTGATTGAATGAATTAACTTCTCACCATGGACTTCATCTTAAGTATGCAATGCACGATGAATGCAACATAATATGAACATACAATCTTTAATATCCAAATCCATAAAATGTATAGTCATATATGCAATAGAGCTCAATTAAATTGACCTAGGGCACCTATCCAGACTAACAAAGATATGTCCAGGGTTATATCCAAAAGGGTGGTGTAACTGACACAACAATCAAAAGGCAAAAAAAAAAAAAAAGGTTATTGCTTTTAGTAGAAACTAGTTTAATTTTTTACACATTTGCTATAAACATTTGTTTTAGTTTTTACATGTTGACCACCGCACTCATGTGACTCATGCTGTATACACATGGAACCAGTACATCTTGGACCCCATATGTTGCTTGTCCTACTCAACTAACATTCCAAAATAGAGAATCAAGCCATATGCCTAACAGATCCAACTTAATGGGTGGAATCCAACTTGAAAAATATACATAAAGGGGCCAACTATGCATTAACAAAGAGACACTCCAAGCAACTAGCAATAATAGTAAAACAAGCCTTGAAGATTTCATTGAAGGCTTGAAAGAATCAGTTAGAAGCAACCTCACAGTTGCTCCAGAGAAGTAAAAAGCCAGTGATAATTGCTAGTTTTTTTTTTTTTTTGGTTCCTTTATGGCGAACTTATTATAGATGGTGAAGTTAGTTTCAAGGTATTTAAGGAGTAGTTATATAGGGTATTTTGGGCAAATGTATGAAGCCATTTGACAAGGTTAAATTTGATGTAAACTTACTATGTCGATTGACTATTTTGCTGTGTTTAAGTTGATTTTGGATTGCTATATTACAGGTTTTTTTTTTCAATTTTACAGGTTAGTTTTTCTTTAGACTTTAACATAATTGTTTGTTTGTGTTGCTATATTGCAAGTTAATTTTCCTTTAGACCTTAATTGAAACAATTGAACAAATACTAAAAATCACGACATTTTTCTTTACAAGCTAAAAATTGAAATAAATGAATAAATGCTAAAAATCCCAACATTTTTCTTTACATGTTAAAACTTAAAACAATTGAACAAATAACCACATCCATTTTTTCCACAAATGCTAACTTATATTTCCACAAAATACATGTCATTACTTTGTAAACTAGTTATCAAAAGCCCTTACATAGAACAACTTCACCTATTTCTAAATCCCTTTACATTGCACTACTCGATGAAACTAAGTTACTTCATTACAATAAAAATCACAAAAACAAGTCAAGAAATAAGTAATAATTCTTGTACCTTAACCCAAAGGTTCATTTTATGGCAATTTTTACAATCAATCATGAGGAAGAAGTCACATCTTTCATTTCTTCTCTTATAATTCAGACATCTAAGGAATCTTTTCTTAAGATTTTTGCTAGTTCTAGATGTAAGCAACATTGCTCTCATTCCACAATAGCATGTCATCGTCTTTGCAAAATAACTTGAAGAAGAAGAGGAAACTGAGAAGTAGCCACAACAAATCTGACCTTCATTGTAGTAGCTACCCATTTTGTCTCCACCCATCACGCTGAAATGAAGCTACTTGGTCCTTGAGTCGTTGGAGTAGCAAGAGATAAATTAGAGGAAGTATGAAAATGAAGTTAGAGTGCATTCTTTTTCTTTAGTTTAATGAGAAGCTAAATGAAGCTACCCATTATTTAGCTTAATGAGAAGCAGCTCCTCTACTCTAGCAGTTACATGGACACAAAACATTCCACGTTAGTAACTTCTTTAATAGAAATGATGAAAGATGGGACAAAGGATAAGATTTTGAAAAATTACATTTGTATATAATTGAATTGAAAATCCAAATTAAATAATAACCAAGTTGTTAAAGAGTATATCTGTGAGGTACTAATTTAGGATTTTTGTCTTTAATTTTTTGTAGAAGTCATATAAGCCTTCTTCACCCGTTTTCTGCAGCTACTAATTTCTTTAGGCGCAAAAGTGGTGAAAATACAATTTGTGCCAATAGTGCGAGGGACAAATTTACATCACTTTGTGAGTGGTGTATAGTAGTCTTTTTCTTCAAATTTGGCCAACTCTTTTTTTCCATCTTGTCGTAAATAACTTTCTGATTCTTTTCGTTGTAAGAATAGTCACATGCAGATTCAGGAGCAAACAAAAGTTGCCTGTGGACCATTACTAATTACGTGAAAACTCCAGTATGGCAAAACATCTGTTGAACTTTGTTCCTAAATGGCTCTGTTGGGAAACAACACACATGGGCTCTACCACCAACTCCAATGCAACTCATTCCATATTAGGAACTAGTCAGTAGTCACAATGGCACAATCTCCTTTCACCCAACATTTGGGCCCATTAATGTCCTACTGAATCTAATATTTGGGCCCACACAACCTTAAAAAACATTTCATTATGGTTATTTTTTTAGCCAAAAGATTCAAAAAGTATGATATATTATTTTATTACTAGTCATAACACGTTATGAAAACATAATACTAATAACAGATCATTTAACTTCTTGATAGAAAAATATAATATTATTTACAAATCATTTAATTTTTTTTCGGTAGAAAAGAAAAATATATATGTATAACAGTTTTTTTTATTAAACCTATGAACATTTTAAAAATTCTTAAGAAATATTTATACACTTCAATTATAATATATATTTTTATTTTTATATAATAAAAAGATAGTTATTAATCTTGTTGTTTATATATTAATTTTATGAAATTTGGGTATATTAAAAAATATATTTTTTAATTTTTAATATATTAAAAATTATAATTATTTTATTTTTATTAAATAGAAATAAAAGTAATATAAATATTTTTTTGGTTCAATCAGTAGGAGTTGCTTGGGATAATATGTTTTCTATTTGAGTACATTATTAATTATAATTAAACTAATTTGTTGGGGGTGAAAATTAGATTAACTTTTGTGGCTAGGAGGGTGTCGAATGCGTTGTAGGACAAAGAAATGAATATGGATGTCCGTGAGAGGGGGCGTGGGAGTGGCCGTCGGCTGAGGTTCGTTGAACGTTTTTTGGCTGTGAGAATTCAGAAATTTACTTTATGAGAATCATTTTCCTCTGAGAGTTTGAAGCAGTCCTCTTCCTTGTGCCTTTACCTTCTAGATTTATCCACACGCGCTCAATAACGTCTGCTATGAAAGTCTTGCCTTGAAAAGAAAAAACCTATTAATTCATTGATTTATTTTTATCATTAGTGTAATTTTTTTAACTTCTGTTGATGTCATTTTTTTAATTTCAGATTAACTTGGATCCGAAATAAAATTTTTTTAATAATAAGCCATATTCTTATTAATTAATCCATTATTTTTTTGATGATTTAATAGTAAGAGTTTAAAATTTTGAAACTAGTATAAAAGGATAAAATTTCCTTATTTTTTGTTATGAATAATAATAAGAAGAGTGACAAACATTTACATATAATTAATATTTTAAACTCAAATTTAAGACATTAAATAAAAAAATTGAAAATAACAATAGATGTTATTAAATTATTAAAAAAAATTTCTATTTCAATAAGTTTGTTGTGAATGGAATTTATTTATAAGATATTTGAAAATTTAATTTTGTGGCAAAAAAATTAAAAAGGGTAAGAGCCGAAATTTAATTTTGAGGTTAGGACAATGAATGTACTATCCCATTCATAAACATGCGACTTTAATGCACCCTAAAAAATTAAATTGAACTAATCAACATTTAAATCAATATCAATTATGCTGAAGTGGCAAGAATTTCCATAATATTAAAATTGCCATATTTCCCAAAGTCAGAAGCTGAAAAATAGCTTTGTGCCCAATAACAGATTCGTGTTTTGTACGCACCCTCACCGAGCGTGTCTTTCCTGCACCCTCGCTCACCCCTTATACTCAACGGCCCAACCTCCTGCGTCCATGCAAAATCTCTCTCTGTTTCGCTCATATCACAATTCACACACTCCATCACCTCTTTCTCACTCTCAAATTTTCCTTCTCTTTCCCTCACTTTCTCGGCATTTTCTTTTCCCTATTAACCTTTTTATTTTCTTTCCTTTTCTATAGTAATCTTTTCCGAATCCGATTTTACCAAATTTCTTGCTTTCTGCATCGATACACTGTTTTGGTAGGAAGCGCTTTTTGGGTTGTTTGGTCACTCCATTTTTTCCTCTTTCTTTACTCTTGAAAGTATCGGCTGAACCAGCATTAGGTGTTTCAATTGATCAATGGCGGTTTCTTCGCCGGTCGCCGCCGGTTCGTCGTCTCTTTACGTCGGCGACCTCCACCCTGACGTCGTTGATGGTCAGCTCTTTGATGCATTCTCTGAGTTCAAAAGCCTCGCATCGGTCCGGGTTTGTAGGGATTCTTCTACAGGCAGGTCACTGTGTTATGGCTACGTCAACTTCATCTCTCCCCAAGATGGTATTTGATTTATTTTATAATGAGTTTTCTTTCCGTTTCATCGTTTTTATGGTATGTTTCTTTTTTTGGTGTTTGGGTTATTGGAAAATGAGGAGGAAAGTTGACGTATTTAATAAATAAAGAAGTAAAGATGGTGGCAAATGCAGCGTTTTAAACGACGAAGACTTAAAAACCAAACAAGATTTTACTATAGTGATCCTATGACATGCGTGAGCAGCTGAAAAACTTCACAAAATTGATTACTTATCCTTGATCTGATGTCTTGCCTTTGTTTTGCTCTAACCTTTGGATAAAGTTACATTACTATCATGTAGCTGTGAATTGCAATATTTTGATAACTTGCGAAAGAAATCAAAGAAAGAAAAGGAAAGATATATTGATAAGGATCTGGTCTGGTTCCACTTACCTTTTCTGTTTGGATTTGAATAGCGATCCGTGCTATTGAGATGAAAAATCATACTACACTGAATGGAAGATTGATGAGGGTCATGTGGTCTCGTCGGGATCCTGATGCAAGAAAAAGTGGCATCGGAAACGTGTTTGTTAAGGTATATGTCTGGTTTTGGTATGAGATAGTGAAATCACTATCTGGTTCATTATTATTTTCTTGAGTGGACTCACGTTGATTGGCTTTTTGTAATGGCAGAACTTGGCTGAATCAATAGATAACGTGGGACTACAAGATTTGTTTCAAAAATTTGGGAATATTTTATCCAGCAAAGTTGTCATTTCTGATGATGGGAAAAGCAAAGGCTATGGCTTCGTTCAATTTGAGTCTGAGGAATCTGCAAATGCTGCCATTGAGAAGCTGAATGGCTTCACTGTTGGAGATAAGCAGATGTATGTCAAATTTTGTATTTTCTCTTACATATGCTTATGTACCGAATTGTATGCTTTTAGTGCCAGCAATTATTTTTCCCTTTTCAATTTCTTTACACTTCTTGCTTTTAAGAGATTCAAATTCATGTCACAGATATGTCGGGAAGTTTGTGAAAAAATGTGATCGTATTTTGCCCAGCCCTGATGCCAAATATACAAATTTATACATGAAAAATTTGGATCCAGATATCAAAGAAGAGCTTCTGCAGGAAAAGTTCTCTTCTTTTGGAAAAGTTCTCAGTTTAGTTATTGCAGAGGATGATCATGGGCTGTCGAAAGGTTTTGGCTTTGTGAACTTCGATAACCCAGATGATGCTAGACGGGCAATGGAAGCAATGAATGGATCACAACTTGGTAGTTTATATCTTTCTATCAGTCAGGTTCTCTTTAGGAAGAATTTTGCATTGTTTGATGCTGATTCCTCATATTATCTGGCTTTGATTTGTCATAAGCAGGTTCAAAGATACTATATGTAGCCAGGGCACAGAAGAAGGCTGAGCGTGAGCAGGTCTTGCATCATCAGTTTGAGGAGAAACGTAAGGAGCAAATCATGAAATATAAGGTAATTCTGTCTTCCCCTTTCTTCTAGGTTTTCTTACACGTTCGTTCTTAATTTGTTTAGTATGGTTTCATTCAACTGCCAGGGATCAAACGTCTATGTGAAAAACATTGATGATGACGTTAGTGATGAAAAACTTCGAGATCACTTTAGTGCATGTGGCACAATTACTTCTGCAAAAATTATGCGAGATGACAAAGGGATAAGCAAGGGGTTTGGTTTTGTCTGCTTCTCCACCCCTGAGGAGGCCAATAAAGCTGTGAACACTTTTCATGGTAAGTTGGTAGGGGGGTTGCCTAAAAGGATCTCTTTCTTAACTTCTTCTCTATTGCAATTCCATGCCTTTTAAATTTTTAATGGAGGAACTCACTAATATGGTAATATTGCATCCCGCATGTCAAATAAAGATGTCAGATTATCTTCTAAGCAGAGTTTTTATCAAATAATTTTTACTATTGACAGCATAGTGAAGAAGTACTATTTCAGTCATCAGAAGTGGTGATTTTAATTTTGCGTGACATTGTCAATTCTATTTTCTAATACTACTGGAGGAGGTCCATATAGCTGCAAATACGTTGCACTTAAGTGAGTGGAATAAGTATAGTGATTAAAAATAAAACTGATCTTTATTTTTTGCAATAAAAATCTTGTAGGATATCATGCACATGTTATTAGGATTCTCATTTCCTTTTTACAGTCGTGTTGTCTGCATAGTGTTTGTGTTAGATTAGTTTTCTCTAATTTAAGTTGATGTTATGTGTCACAGGGTGCATGTTTCATCGTAAACCGCTATATGTTGCTATTGCTCAGAGGAAGGAGGATAGACAAGCACAATTGCAGATGCAGTACGCACAGCGAATTGGGGGGTTAGCTGGACCTTCGACTGCTGTTATCCCTGGTGGATATCCTCCTTACTACTATACAGCTCCTGGTGTTGTTTCACCAGTGCCTCCACGACCTGGGCTAATGTATCAACCTCTGGGATTGAGGCCAGGATGGAGGGCTAATGGCTTTGCACCTCCTACTAGACCAGCCTTTTTACAGTCATCGATCGTGAGTGACAACTTTGCTTAACTATACAAAACACACTTAATCCCCCTGTTTGCATAATTTTTATAATGGTATTTTAATGTATTAAGTCCTCAAAGTAGAAATGTAATTGTTCAATTAGGGTAAGTTTTATTAGGTTTGAATTAGGATAAGTTTGTCATATTTTGATATTGGATTTTTTGGGTGAAATTTTGATATTAATTTTGATGAGAGATAACTTATGCTTTTGTTATGTTTTTCCCATTCATAGGTTTCTAATTCTGCAAGACAGTATAGGCAAAACAGAGGAAGGATGAATGGCCTCACAAGTCCACAGGGAAACGCTCACTCTGGTTCATATATGCCTCAAGGGCAACAGCCTTCACAATCAATGGTCTCTACAAAAGAATCCACCATTCAGCAGGTTTGATTCTGTTCCCTCATATGTACATGATCTCTGAGATATAAGCTTATCTTGAATGGAAGTAGGAAAATATTTCCTTGGAGTCATTCTCGATAATCTCAAGCATTAAGTTCATTTTCTTAACATTTTACAACACGTTCTTTCATATAGTCGGCCATACTCTATCCCATTGTCCTTCCTCATTTCAAGCTTTTATTTCATTCTTCATTTTAGTTCTGACAATATAGAACTACTAGTATAGTTTGTAAAGTTTCAACTGTCGCACCCTGTGGTCCCTTAGTAATCTACTTAACAACGTAATACATTCTTTGATCTGAAGAAAGAATATAGACGGCTGACTGCCCACCCAGGTTATTTTCACAATCATATTTTTATTTTTTAATATCCTTTGGTATAAGTGTTGCATTTGCTTCTTAGTTCCTAGCACTAATTTGTTTACCTTTATACTATGCAGCGGAGTGGACAGATTAAGTATGTGCCCAGTGGGCGCCAGCGTGAGATGGAAAAAGGATCTGGAGTTTCATCCCCTGGTTCTAACTCTGCAGGAGGGTCTCCTGTGGGATCAGATATGCTTCATAGCATGCTCGCCGCTGCTACCCCTGAGCAGCAGAAACAGATACTCGGCGAGCATCTTTACCCACATGTCCAGAAACTCAAGGTAGTGCCAATCCAATATATTCTGGTGTGATTTGTATTTGAGGTTATTTTTTTGGTTTATTTACTACTATGATGTGTTTATTACTTTATCCTGAACAGCCTGGTCTAGCAGCAAAGATTACAGGGATGCTTCTGGAGATGGACAATGGAGAATTGCTGCTTCTCTTGGAATCTCCAGAGTCTCTTTCTGCTAAGGTGGAAGAAGCTGTGCAAGTGCTCAAGAACTCTAAGACCAAAGTATCTGGCCAGGATGTACTTCATTCCAAGTTCTTTTCTGCTGAGGTTGCAGTGAACTGAAGCGTTCATCTGAAGCTTGGGAAAGACCCATTTGATACCGTGATTTTTGACATTTATGAACCTTTGAGTATTTCTTTTACAGTATATCTCCTTTGGAAAAGAAAATTTCTGGTTTTCTACTTTTATTGCCTTAGGGTTGGTTGTTGTCTCTTAGTATTGGTAGTGATTGATGCTGGTCATTGCACTGGTGACGGATTTTGAAAAATGAAGTGCTTATACTGTTCTTGATGAGATTCTGAGATAAATTTGTTTTGGATGATCTTGAAGTTTTCATCCCCGCTTTCACATGCTGCAAACATTTTTCTCGAAAGATTCAGAGATATGAATTTACTGTTTGCTGCAATTGATGGTTCTTTCTATGTACAAAGCACTGGTTCTAAGCTTCTCTCAGAAACCAATACCAGCAATTTTTTAATTAGATGAGTTACTTTATCCTGACTGTTACCCTTACCGTTATCATGAAAATCATAAATTCATTGTATGTTATACTGCGGATGCAGTAGAGCAATACTAAATTATAGGTCAGAAACATTAAAAATAATAGCCTTACTTTTGGGACGTGAATTCCAGATTGTTGAAGAATTTTATAAATCTGTCTTTAGCAGTGAACTAACATTATAAATTTGCTAACAGCAGACTCCTTTGGAAGCCATAGACACGTCGCATTATGCAAAAGCATCAGATGTCCTTTAGTGGTACAACTAGCACAGTATGGCGCGAGAACAAAAGAACACGGAGGAGGATTGAATTTTCTTAAAAAGAAAAAGTTATAGAAAGTGAAAAATAAGCTCTTAAACATTAAACATTCAAGGTTACAAATATATAATTGAATTGATTAATTACATGTATATAGTAAATGATTTGATATTCATAAAATTCAAACGATCTTGTGCATCTCTTCAATTAAATCTCATGATTCACATTTTGAAATACATAATTGTGATAAAAAAGGTCACGTCAAAATTTTCAAATAACCTTTTATTGCAAGCTTGGGAAAAAATACAAATTTTAATCACTCCCTAGACTAAAAGTAAAGCCTTCAAAAAATTATCAATTGTCACTTGAACAAAAAATTTGACAGTAATAAGTTCTTTGTATTCTTTCTTTATTATTCCACAATTAATGCAAATGGGAATTAATTTTAAAAATAGCCTATCTTTAATTTGTGTGTGTTGTTAGTTAGTTGTTATTTTCTTAAATGGCAACAAGTAATTTATGCGCAAAGCTAATTGATAATATAAAAAATGGATAATAAACTATACTATGATTAAGAAAACATTTGTTAACCTGTGCCAGAGCAAGGTCAAAGAGCATTAACTGTGTTTTGGAAAAAAAAATTGTAACATTTATATCAGTAGTTAAATATGATAATATGCATAATCTTTTAATTAAATAAAAGACAAAACTATTCTTAACAAAAATGAAATATTTAAATATTGGAGTTTATAATTTAGTGTTCAAGGTTCAAGATTCAGTATTTAAATCAGCGTTGAGAATTATTTACCTAAAACAAATTAGAATTTAAGATTTAAAATCTAATAGCCAGAGTTTTAGTGTTTAAACATTTCTTAGAAAAGAAAAAATGTTACATTTTCTACTTTTACTTAGTTTTTAATTACATATGTATGTTTATTTTTATTTCTAATAAGATATTTTTTTATCATTTTTATTAGATTTTATTAACAATTGATCATGTTAACAATCATTAAGTGAAAAATAAGTGATGTATTATATATTAGAAAAATTTGAAACCACATAATGAAGCGCTAAAAAATACAAGAAAAAAATAAAATATCATTATATATTAGAAAAATCAGAAAATATGTGATACTATAGGAGACCATTATAACAAAGGTAGAATCTTAATTCAGCAAAAAGATGGGAGCCATGTTTATATTTTTGAGTTTTTTATGTTCCAGATATGAAAAATAATTTATTTAGTCTTGGTCAGCTACTTAAGAAAGGGTGTATTATGAAAATGAAACAAAGATAACTCACAATTTATGACAGGAAACAAAGAATCATTTTAAAGGCTCCACCGTCAAAAAACGGGTAGTCAGTTGAGTGGCATTCCTTGATAAGTCCTTAAATGTTCATTCATAACTTTGCATCTTAATTGGTATTGCTTTAAAGCACAATGTTTCTACAATTTATACCCAATATGAATAATTTATTCAATACCCAGCTGAGTTTTTGCATAGGCCATCTAAAATCGAAACAAACATATCTACAAAGTGATTTACTTAAAATTAGCCAATTGGGTGCAAAAATTCTACTTTCCATAAAAACAAAGAAAAACCAAGTAGAACAATTGAAAAATTATCCAGAGGAAGATATGACAAGACAATTGGCGTCGAAAGTCGCAGATCCAATGAAGATAAATATAATGATGATGCACTGATTTACCCAAGCAGCAGAGCAACAATCCGGAGATGATTCTTCTTTTGTCCCGTGTCTTGTTCTCGAGATGGTTATTCTTCTTTTTCAGCAGTTCTAGAAAGAGTAAACACAGGTTGAAAGTTTTTCTGGTCGAAACTGCTTCAGGTTATGTTGCACGGACACCGGTACGCAGACACGGGGAAACGCGGACACAGACACGGGGATACGACATTTTTAAAAAATATAGGACACCGACACATGAGGAATACGCGTAAATAATAAAAATATAGGGATACATTTATAAATATTAAAAAATATTATGCTCATTTGTAAATATATATATATTTTGTAATTATTATTTTTTCATATGAAAATAAGTATTCATAATATTAAATAATATGATATAACAAATAATAAGCTGAAAATCGAGCTTGACACGCGTGTTGAAATAGAGAATGCGTGTCCAAACTTTTTAAAATTACAGACACGACCCCAGAATTGAACTTGACACGGGTGTCCAAATAAGGAACGGGTGATTGAACTTTTTGAAATTACGGACACGGCCCCGACACGTTTCATGTCGGTGTTGATGAGTGTCGGTGTCGGAAACGTTTCCGACACGCAGACACGGCTGCTATATGAAGTGTCGGTGCATCGTAGGCTTCAGGGTAAGAAATAGAAACTCAACTTATTTACAATAGTGTCATCGTGTTTTCAATTTTTGAAAATGAAAATACTGAAAACAATTTTTTTTTTCATTTTCAATTTTCAATTCATTTTAGGAAATATTTCCAAAAAATATTTTCAATAAAATCAAATTAAACATGTTTTTAACCTTATTTCTTGTTTTCACTGAAAATGAAAACAGGAAATAGCCAAACCAAACGTGCTTCCTTTGAAAATGAAAAAGTTGCACATATATCCTAATTTTTTTCTCATGATTTGTTAAATACAAATAAAATTTACATGAAAACTTTATGTTAACAAATATTAAATCACATCCTAGATTGTTATATGTGATAATCGGCTCGTCTCGGGTGGACACGCAAGAAGCCCAAGAGCGACAAAAGGACTGGTTAGAAGAACTGGCCAGATTACTATTTGTGTTACGAGTGCGACTCCTTGAACTCTAACCCGACGGAGAGATTTCGACATCTTAATAATGTGCGTGACCCCAGACTGTGCGATCCGATCAGTGAAGTGCGGGTAGCGACGCGAAGCTCATCAGACCGAGTCATGTCTTACTCCAATGGACAAATGGGGTCTTGCTTACGGAAGACGGCTGACAGCAGCCGAAAGTAGAAGATTTGGCCTGTAAATTCTATCTTGTACAATAAATGTTGATGTAATAGATTTGTTGCATATACAATTACCATTGTAACCTCTTTCCCTCTACAAATATGAGGAAGGAGCCCCCTTATAGGAGAGATGGAGATGCTATACTGAGACTCTACCAAAATGGAGATCAAACACTGTAAGAATATTATCTCAATAATATACTACCATGGACATAAGATCTAGCGTTGTCTGGATTTGACTAAACTATGTTAAACCGGTGCCTCCTTTTTTCCTGCTCTTCCCTTTAATTTCTATCCTTCTTGCTGCTTTACTTTATCCGAACTGGTCGAAGGTCAGACATCCCGTAAGAACCCCCCATTGGTTGGAGTTTGGATCATTATCAAAATTCGACTTCAACACATAAAAAAAAATGAGTCAACTATGTGAAATACTAGCAAAATTTAGTAAAAAAAGAATAGAAAGTATTTAATTAAAAATATATATTAACAAAATTTAAAATGAAAATGATAAAAAATTTAATATAAAATAAAATTTAAATATAAAGATTTAATGCGAAAATTTTTAAATTAGAAACTAATTAAAAATGGAGCAAAACTAGGGCAAAGAAATTTAAGCATAGAAAAAATTCTTTGCAATGGATAGTTATATGTTTAGAAAAATTGAAATTAGCACCAATGGTAAGTTGAACAAAATTCAAGCATTGTTGCGTATAAATTTCTGACCTAAGTAACAGGACCCGTAAAACAGTTGTGGCTTCATTCACCACTGGGGAGGTTTTCGCAGGTTCTGGATTTGGTAATCATAATATTCACAAGGTTTCATCGGTACACTCTCATCCTACAAACTCTCTTTTTCACAAACGGTTTTTCTTCGATACCGCTGATTTGTTGATTTTCATTGCAAAGTTGTTGTTCGAATTAAGTCTATCATCCGCTTTGCAATCTGAAGGAAGGAAATCTTTATTATTATTATTGATTATGAATAATGTTTTGGACGCCTTATTTTTAGAACTTGAAACCAGATATCAGTTATCTATTGGGTAGCTTCTTTTGCTTTTCTGGAACAAAGAGCTGAAAAGTTCTATGGTATTTCTGCAAATCTGCATGCTTTCTGTTTGAACAATGAACATGCTTCTGAATCCGATGACGCCTTGTAGCTAAGCATGATAATTAAGTGATAATCGCTTGAATTAGGGATTTTCAGTCTAGCTGATGCAAAAGCCTGCACATTGTGTTTTATCTGTGCAAAAAAGTGAAAGACTGTTGTATGCAGAAGAGAATGGGCAGCAAGAGTAGGGAAAGACATTCTAGGAGGCGAAAACGAAGATCAGATGACTCTGAATTTGAGTCATATTCCGAATCTGATGAGTCTGGTAGCCACGATTCATTGCCAGAAAGGGATTCTGGCAAACACAATAGGAGAAGGGGTCATGATCATAGCAGTAGATCACGTAGGCGGAGATCCCGTGGTAAGGAAGACTCTAACAGTGAGGATGACAGTGATGGTAGTGATGAGCCGGCTCACACAAAGAAGAGGTCTTCAAGGAACATAACTGAAGAAGAAATATCAGAATACTTAGCTAAAAAGGCTCAGAGAAAGGTTTGAATTTGGTTTTCAGTTTGTATTATCTCATGATTTGACAGCTTTATGTTGATGAATTAAGTTATATTCTTGTTGATTTTATGCTCAGGCAATGAAAGTTGCAAAAAAATTGAAGACTAATACTGTATCAGGTTATTCAAATGATTCAAATCCCTTTGGTGATTCTAATCTTAATGAGAAGTAAGCTTCTCCCTTCCCCCTTTTTTATGCTTGTGTTGTTAATTCTTTTTTTTTTTCTTTTTTTTCTTAAGTAAAGTATAAATAGACTTATTTTGGATCCCCTATTGTAAACTGTTGCCTAACTAATTCATATTCACATCTTGTCTGTAGATTTGTTTGGCGGAAAAAAATTGAGCGTGATGTTGCTCAAGGTGTGCAACTTGATGTGTTTTCAGTTAAAGCTGAGAAAAAGAGACAGAGAGAAAGGATGGTATGCAGTTTTCTTCATAATATGAACTCTTTGTATATATTACTTTTCCTTTGTACTTTATCTTCTCTGGTATTGATCAATACTTTACACATGATGAATTATATCTTGTTATTTAAATTGTGCACAGGTAGAGCATGTACTGATATTTGGGGTTTCATTGATTTTAATGAATTGATGTTGCAGGCTGAGATTGAAAAAGTGAAAAAGAGAAGAGAGGAAAGAGCACTTGAGAAGGCTCAACATGAAGAAGAAATGGTGAGTCCATTCCTGTAATTTCTTAATCTGTATCATAATCTGTTGGAGGCAAAAGTTCTCTCTTGCAACTGGAGAAGCTTCTGGATAGGGCCTCTGTTTGTGACTATATCTAATAAAACTTGCTTTTTTTCTTTTGTTACTCATCTAACATAACTTACTGATTATGTGCTAAACTTCCCTTTGGAAATATGATTATAAATAACAAGAAGAAGAATATCAAAAGGCTACTAATCAAGCCTTTCTTTAAGAACTATCCTACACTGCAAATGGCCCAAAGTATACTCTTCTTAAGAAGTTAGACTCCAAATGTGAAGATACTAAAAATTTCAAGCCCTTGCCTGATGTAAGTCAGACTGGTGGTGGTTTAACGTATAGTGTCCTAATATTTACATCCAGATGTAACTCTCACTGACTCTCTTTCTCTCTGTACCTATGCATGTGTCTGTGTGTCCCAGGCATTGTTAGCCAGAGAACGTGCTCGAGCTGAGTTCCAAGATTGGGAAAAAAAGGAAGAGGAGGTGTGGTGTTTTGATATCATTTTCATTTGTTTTTCTTTAATTAAGTATTGGCAATCTTGTGCTAACAATTCCTGTCACCAGTTTCATTTTGACCAAAGCAAAGTCAGGTCAGAGATTAGGTTGCGTGAAGGACGTGCCAGACCAATTGATGTCCTGACCAAACATCTCAATGGTTCAGATGACTTGGACATAGAAATAAATGAACCGTACATGGTCTTCAAGGTTGATATCAATTTTACTGTTATGATTTAATGCAGCTTATGAAAACTTGTCTTTCCTTGTCACTTAATTCAAAGTTATTTAGCTTTCAGTATCGTTATCTGTGGACAAGTTACGTCAAAGTTGACATATATGGTGCAGGGTTTGACAGTGAAAGAAATGGAAGAGCTTCGTGATGATATTAAAATGCATCTAGACCTTGATAGGGCAACACCCACCCATGTAGAATATTGGGAGGTATTATCCTTTTTCACTCTTAAGTTTAGTCGTTTACAGTGATAGTATGCTTAATATTTACTACCTTTATGAATTAACCACATAGCCTTTGTACTTTCTTCACTTCATTTGACTTTTAATGCTATCATTATTTCAGATCTTATTTTTCTTGAATTAAAGGATCATATTTCTGACTTGATTTAGAAACATATTATGGAAATTATCCGAATGGAGAATACCAAGCCTGTGTTCTCACATATGCTTGGATACAAGCATGTCATAGAAGGTAGAACTGTGAAAATTAAACTGTCTGCAAATACAACAGCCCTAATATCTGCTTGACAATTCTTGGTGTCACTGGAAACAACTTGGTGAAAGTATGATCATTTGGCATGTATAGATAATTTTTCATTATCAATTTTCCTTTGCAATTTTTTTTTTTGAGCTTTTTAATTTCTGCACAATATAGTTTTCCCCTCCTTTTTTTTTGATCAAGATAAAAAGAGAGAACAATGAAATAGTTAGACTTCATTTCTTAAAACTGGTACATTTAACGATATGGAACTTTGGGTTGCTGCTGTCTGGTTAAGGGTCCAAAGGCAAGGAGAACTTCTGGTTGCTCCTTTGGATTGGTTTCTTAGATGCATTAAGTTTCAAGGAATTCCCTGTTTAACCCAATAGGCATCATAGTATCACCAATGCATTGTTACTTATGGTAAAGGGGAGGAGGAGAATTTTCACTTGTCTAAATGGTCTTAGCAGAAATGAAACTTGAGAGACGAGTGGAAATTTAGGGCTTTGATTAAGATTGCTTCTTGTCAGAATATGCTTGGAACATAAGAGTGTTTATAGGTGCTTTTATAATATGCCATGAATAATGTCTGTTGTTTTGGGCTTGGTAGTTCTTATATTGGCCAATGGTTTAGTTAAGGAATTGGATCCCAGTAGAAATCTCAAATGTTCGAGAGCTGAAAACCGGTTATGTAAGCTTTGTTTGGAGTATTTCTCTGATGCCATCTTATTATTAGTCATGTTGGTATTCACGTTGAAAGTGAAGACTTATTGCTTAATGACTTAAAACAGGCACTCCTTATCGTGTGTGATTGGGAACTAGCTGAAGTTCGGAGAAAGGATGCGCTTGATCGAGCTAGGGTGCGTGGAGAAGAACCTCCACCTGAGCTGCTTGCAGAAGAAAGGGGTCTGCATTCTAGTGTTGAGACAGATGTGAAAAATCTTTTACAGGGGAAGACTTATGCAGAATTGGAGGCTCTACAAGGGCATATTGAATCACAGATGCGTAGTGGTACAGCGAAGGTTGTTGAGTACTGGGAGGCTGTTTTAAAACGCCTTCACATATACAAGGCCAAGGTATTCACTATTACATGTTTATATCTGTTACTTTTACATGATTTTAACAATTGATTGTTTCACTGCATTATTAAAATTGTTCTACATACAGGCTTGTTTAAAGGAGATTCATGCTAAAATGTTACGCAAGCATCTGCAACGTCTTGAGCAACCATCACAGGATGAAGATAACATGGAAAATGCTGATGTTATTAAACCTGAGGAGGATATTGAGGATGACATTAAAGGTATAAAATCTGTTATCATTGTTTGATTGTTCATAATTCATGACATATTGACTAATTTTCAGACCTGCAATTTCATGTTGAAATTAGTTTTTTATATTTTATGGTTGAAATTAGTTTGATATATTTTATAGTTTTCTGCACAGATGAAGCATTTTCTCCTGAACCCATAAAGGTGGAGGATCAGGAAGCTGAAGATGAGGCTGGATCCTTCTCGCCAGAACTTTTGCATGGTGATGAAAATGAAGAAGCTATTGACCCTGAAGAGGACAGGGCTATACTGGTATTCTTCTAAGACATGGTGTTTACCTGATGCTTGCTTATTTAAGTAACAAGTGTATATAGGCTATAACTTGACCGTTCTGCTACAACATAGGAGCGGAAACGTATGGCTGTAGTAGAAGAGCAGCAAAGACGAATCCAAGAAGCAATGGCATCAAAGCCAACTCCAGCTGAAGATAATTTTGAACTGAAAGCCATGAAAGCTATGGGAGCTATTGAAGAAGGAGATGCAGTTTTTGGCTCAGGTGCTGAAGTGAATCTAGATTCGCAGGTGGGTGGTCTTGGTCTTCTATATGATTTTTCGCTCTTCGTTCCTCAAGCTAGAATTGAGTTTAAATGCATGTAAATATATGTAGTTGATTCTTAGAATATGCGGAGATTGAAAAACATGTAGTTATAACAACACAAATTCATCAGTTGGAAATATTATTGAGGCGGTTTATAAATATTTGTCCTATCATATCTTTCGGTTACTATTTCTCCATGGAAAAATATCACACCAATGGTATTCAATCCGCTTTTATGGTATGTTTTGATGTTTTACAGAGAATTATGGATAAAAAGTATATTCTCTTTTATCTAGAGAGGTCACTAATGTGTGATTGATAAATTTGGGAGCAGGTTTATTGGTGGCATGATAAATACAGGCCCAGAAAGCCCAAGTATTTCAACCGGGTTCACACTGGATATGAGTGGAACAAATACAATCAAACTCACTATGATCATGACAACCCACCTCCAAAGATTGTTCAAGGTTATAAGTTCAATATCTTCTATCCAGACCTTGTAGACAAGACAAAAGCTCCAACCTTTACAATTGAGAAGGATGGCAGCAATGGTGAGACGTGCATCATAAGATTCCATGCCGGACCACCATATGAGGACATAGTAAGTCTTTTGTTCTGATGCTCCCAGGGATTTTAATTTTCAATCAGATTACTTATTTCTTTGAGCTTTCCATGTCAGGCTTTCCGCATAGTGAATAAAGAATGGGAATATTCTCACAAGAAGGGCTTCAAGTGCACATTTGAGCGTGGAATTCTGCATGTGTATTTCAATTTCAAACGGTACCGCTACCGCAGATGATTCCACAAGTTACCTTCTGGTTAATTTCTCTTACCAATTTGAGGAAGAATGAGATTGTAAAATTTAAAGTGTATTTCATGCGGTGGTGCTGGCAGTGGACAAGTTATGTATTGGAACTTGGTACCGATGATGTAACCTTGTTATACTGAATTTTTCGCTGACTATGAAATGTACAAGTTGAAAGAATAATGCTACTGGGTATATAATGTTAATAGAAAAAAAAAAATTGATACAAGAAAATTTAACGTGGTTTGATGGAAGTTTAGTCCCCGAACAAAGATAAATAAAATTCATTATGTGAACAAATAGGGGATTATAAATATGCTTTCATAATCCGAACTCCAACTAAACTCAAATATTTCAGACTATTTTATCACTAATCACTAACATCCCCAAAGTAGTTCTCACAAAGTATAACAAAAAAGTTTCACTTGTTGAAAATTTGATTTGCTTCTTATCCGCCAACTTACTTTTTATATTTTATTGATTTCTTGTAAGGTTATTTATACTCATTTCATCTTTACAATGAACAGGTTCGGTTAGTGTTATTTGATAGTAATTTATAATATAATTTTAAATTATAAATTATAATGTATTTAAATATAAATAAATCATAATCATATTTTAACTTATTGATAATTATATAATTGATACAATTATATTCATGTTGATTGTGAGATAATACTATATTTTTGTTCATTTGATAAAGTTGTTAGATTAATATTTTAAATTAGTTAAATTTATCATTTAATTTTTTTTTATTTTTTGAAAATATTTTTTTAATATATTTATATATATGTCATAACTAATATATTATCTTCAAGAAAATATATATTTTAGAGATTTTTTTATGAAGTTTCAGAAATATTTTAAATTGCAATTATAATAAGTGTTCAAACATGATAAAAATTTCAAAAAGAAAAATTATGAAATATCAAATTTAGAATTTAGAATTTGATATTTAAAGATAATGTGAAAATTTAAAGAGAGAATTTTTCAATAAGCATTATCAATCAAATCAAAATTAGATATTATTAATTATGTGTTAATAAGTATTTTATTTATATATAAATATAAGTGTTTACTTATATATAAATAATTTAATATAGATAAAAGAGAATATATTTTAAATTAGAAGTTCAAAAGTTCTATCCACCTTTTGAATTGGAATAGAAAAGAAAAATAAATAAAAGAAAATTAAAAGTTTTTCTCACTTATCTTTTATTAGTGAATGGAAGACACTTTACATAGTGACATTTAGATGATTGTGAATGTTACGATTATTATAATATTAAAGAGATGGTCCCTTTATGATATAACTATCTAATCACTTTAAATAATGATCCACTTTTATCAGATAACCATTGGATGACTTCTTTCACAAATTTGGATCCACTATAGTAACTACAGTTGTAGTTGTTGAATTTAGCTTTTGATTTGTAGTTGTAGTAGTTGCATCAGGGATCTCACATATTTAGATTACTAGACACAACAACTACAATTGTAGTTATTGCATTGGATTTCAATCCCATCCTTAACTAATTCAAATTCCAAACATATAACTTTCTATCAAGTAATTCCATTGTATCACTCGGCTTTTCAAATGTTGTTATACTTTTGGTGATAGAATCATAGCAGCTCATAATTACAACTATAAGGAGGGTGTTTGGTAATAGCTTTTAACTAATTTGAGAAGTTTTAACTGTTTAATTAAGTTAATCTATTATTTAAGTATTAGGTAAATAATTATTTGAATTAGCGGATTGAACTTCAAAAAGTTATTTTCAAAAAGTTGGAAAATCCAACGCTTTTAATTAGCTTTTTCATATTTAGTATGCAAAAAAACACTTTTGTCCATTACCAATATAATTTTTTTCACATTTATCCTTGATATACAAAGAGCCCTATTTTTTCAACACCTTTGCTTTACGCATCTCTCATCTACATCTTCTTTCCCTCTCCTCCTTTTGCACATTTGGCTTCAACATCTTTGTTTTGGTAAGATTTTGTGAAGTTTTTCTCCCTTCTGGTAGATCTACCCAAGTTAGTCCCATTTTACTTTCACGGTTGTATCTTATTGTTTTTTTGGTTACATTTTGCTTATTTTTTCTATTGCATTGGAAGAATTGGAGTAGTCTAGCTGGGATCAAAACATCATTGTTGCCGACAACTTATCTTTGACATCAATTTTGAGATAAATTGTTTCTTTTATTTATCTATTTTGTGTGCTATTGGATACTGATCTTTCATTATGATTTTGGATTACCTAGTTTGACCTATAATATTTTTAGGAACATTCACTACAAGAAAAATTGATATTTGCGAGGGCTATTAGCGAGGGATATTGATTCCCTCGCTAAATTGCTTATTTAGCGAGGGATT
>JANHAO010007146.1:0-20580 GCA_026873985.1 Saraca asoca
AGCTGGACTAAAGGTTAGTAAGCTCTTCCTTTTACTCTAGATTAGATCTGAGTTATTTTGAGACCTCACACCAATGGATCCTTGGAAGGTTTATTCAGCCAAGAGGAGGAAAAATTTTTGAAATTTTCGACCTCTTCTCCCTTGTCTTGGCCAAGCAAACCCTTCAGTTAGGACTTTGTCAAAGTCAGAGAATCAAAATCATTAAACAAGATAACAAGGTAATTCTGAATTCATTTAATTTTCTGTATTCTATTATATTTAATTACATGATCAATCAGTTCAGTTGGTGTTCTCTATAAATTTTTTCATCATATTGCCCATAAAGGATTAGAGAAAGGTAAATTGTTTCATGATTGAATATCAACCTGTGAATTTCTCAATGAAATTTTGTTTGGAGAATTCATGCAAAGTAAGAATGAGTATTATGGTCATGTATCTTAATGTGTGGTTTTGTTTGTATATAATTTTATGCATTGAAAATTCTTCCATGATGTCTAAGGTAAAACTGAACAAGTGATCCACTTGTTTATGATAATTGATAATCAATCAAAGTCAAGATCTTTTGAATTGATTATAGAGAATTTTGACATTAATAGGAGTGTTATGATATCAAACTTATTAATTTAATTATATATTGATTTTGTTAATCAATATTGCTTGTATTATTATTTTAGCGTACTTTTGTAATGACATGATATCATAGCATAACTAAAAGGCCTTCTTTTGGAATTTCTTGTAGATGTGTTTCCTTGTTTTATCAAGATCATATAAGGATTTAACGTGTTCATGTGCAAATAGGATCATAATGATAACACACTGGTATAAATGTTATGAGCTTGCTATCAACTATTTAATTATAAATTATATGATTGTTCCTCATCATGTTTCTTGGTTCCTGCAACAATATACTTAAGTGTAATGATTGCACTTTTGGAATACATATTAAAAGGCATAAAGTAGGTCTAAGATTTTTACTGAACTAGAGTTTTAGACTATGACATAAAATATTGTTCGAAATATCATGAGATATGATAATTTTATATCATGATGTTATTGATTTTATGTTGGATTAATATATTATTTAAAATGATATCTTAGTTTTAATAGTAAATGCTTCCACTTGTGATTGTACATTCTTGTATGCCTTTAAGGAAATAGGAAAGTATGTTTTTTCTTTTATTAGCGTGTTTACTTACTTTTGATAAAGTTACTTGTCTCCGATCTAAAGCCCTGTCAATATCCTAGTTAATGTTTACCATCAAAGTTTTTTATTTGTTCACTAGTGTACTTAGAAGATTTAATATTATCCTTATAATATATATTTTAATGTTAAACATGACTTAAAGATCTTATTTATCACAAGAGAACATTTTATTAGTGATAAATGTGAAATTACCAAATTTTTGTGTGAGGACTTTATTGTCATTGATTGTCTATAGACTTTAAGATGTTTAATCTTAATGTCAATCTAGTCACTAATGTTAATGATACTACAAAATTTGGATTTAATGTTTTCCCTTGATTGAAGTGATTCACGTATCAACTTTAAAAGGTTTGAACTAAAGTTTAATTGTTTTCTCTTTACCTTGTATGCATTGCATTATATTATGGGCTTAGTGATTTATAAGTTAAATAATTTCATCTCTTATCTTAAAATATTATTGTAGCATGTTTTATGAATTAACAAATACTATTGTATTTGTGCTACAAAGAATATTAACTATCTTATTGTCAGAATATTTTGTAAAGGAAGTTTGATACTATTACTATGCATATTAAAGTTGTGAAAACTTTATGGAGAAATAAGATATTTTGATCAATCATATGAGAAGAAATTTTCTTTATTTCTTGAATTTGTTATGTGATTGATAGGTGGGAGCTAATATATATTTGCATAAGTAATTGTGTCTTGATACTTTCACCAGATAATTAATTGCACAAGTGATTGTGCCTTGATGATTGTTTTGTCATGACAATGTTTCTTTTGAAACATATATTGGTACCAGTTACATATCTTAGGATATTACTATTTTCTTCGTGACAACGATGTTCTTTTGTTATAAAGTCATTGCAATTGTCTCCTTGTGAGGATAATTGATTGAGATATCATTACAAGTTTAATTATAGCTATGAAGTTAAATTGTTTTATGAGAAATTTATATGATCTTATTAGGAAGATATGGTGACCTTCATGAGAAATATCACAGTTAAGACACAACAGTATGGAAGGATCACTTGATCATATTATACATGTAACTACACCTTCACATTCTTGTAATCATATCAATGGAGTAGTTGGCTTCTGTAATTATAGGTGTACTATTTTTTTTTTTTTACTAATGGGGTGTACTATATTGTTAAATAATATACCATCATTCATAGTTCTAAGTTGGATGCTTCATTAGACCCGATCATATTTTAAACTAAAGTTGTTATTGATTTGGGAGTCATTTTATTTAAATTGTTTTCTAAACTAAAAAACCCACTTAATATTATCCAAGTGGGAGAATGTAAGAACTTTCTTTAATTTTTTACTGCCATTAATTGGATTTTTCTTATTTTATTAAAATTGGATTAATAATTAGCTCAATTTTAGTAATCTATAGTATTTTATAAAAAAATGTGATAGAGCCTATTACTAAGCCCATGATGGGTGAACTTAATTAGGATTTATTTAAATATGAGGCTAGGTCTCCTCTCCACAGATAAGGCAATTGATTATTTCCCTATCCGAGCTATCATGTGTTATCGAGTGTGAAGGAGGGGAAGACTTTATTCTCTCAGTATGCATTTGTATATTATTGCCTTCTTTAACAACTATTGTAAGTAAATCGAGAGTAGAAAGAGATATGTAATCCTAATCTTTCTTTTAGTCTTATAAAGTGACTTTAATGGTTTTAAATTTGATATGAAGATCTTGAATAATTGTTAAATTTCTTATAATTTCTTGTAGTGCTAGTACTCTTGGATTAAAGCTTTGTTTGTCCTTATAGAGTTGCCAAGAGAAGCATCAAGCAAGTTAGTTAAGTGGGGGTTGCATAGTGTACATATCTTGTATCTACTGTGAAAGTTGTATTAAGGCTGATTTTAGGTACAAGTGATATTTGGATTATGTTGTTTGAATTGTTGGAAGCAAATACTAAACTATCTAGGAGAGTAGGAGGATAGAGAGGCTACCAAGTGCATGCACCATATATAGTCCTACTGTAGAACATTTTCTCACCAATTGATTCCCTTTTAATATTGTTTTTAAAAAAAAACAGAGAGAGAGAAAGGACACAAAATAGATTTAATGGAGGAAAAAAAACAAATAGAACAAGGATTTAATATCAAATTTAGTTATTAATTATATTGGAATTTGCAATTACCATCATTGTTTCAAAACAATAATATAAAGCTTTAATTTTATATTCAATTTGCCTTTGAAATCTTATTAAAGTGTTCTAGCTTATTTTGTTGTGCTATTTGGACACTTTCATGAAAAGAAATTCTTTGATAATTGATACTTCCTGACTAGAGCGAGTCAACATAAGAGATAACTAATGGCAGTGAAACGCCTTACACAAGAAACAGGGTAGTAATGAATGGCAGAAGTGATCCACCTAACACATTCTGATGCTTAAGTAAGTCTTCCTTCATTTAGTAAAAATGTTAAAAGTATTTTTTTCCATAAAAGCTTACCTAGTATCCTTATATAGGGGTTGTTTGTACTGTACATTATGCCTCTAAAGCGAGTGACGTGTGGTTATGCATTAATGGCATATTGGTTATGGAGTGAGAATCTCGTCCTTTATATTAAGGAACATAGTGATATAATTCATGCGTGATCCCTAATACGTAGCATGTGATGAACCATCATTGGATTGCTTGATCATATGAGAATAGTCAAGTTTTCAACTAGTCAATTGGCTTAGAGTTGTTTTAGGTATCTTGTTTTAAAGGCTTAGGTCGACCAATGATATTAAGTTATGATCAAATGATCATGCCTCACATGGAAGGGGCTCTACCTAAAGGCAAGATGACCTGCATAGGTTGACCTTTATTTAGGACTGATCAATTTGTCACAACCCCTTAAGTTTATTTTGGGTTGTATCATTTTCCCTTGATCCTGTAAATCATCATTCGATCCAGGGCATCTTTCTATATTCTTGTGCTAGCTAATAAGTAGCTATTGCAAGTGGTAATGATGGTTTGCATGTTACAAAAGCATGGCCCTAGCTACAAACATCTTGTCATTACACGGATCACCATCTCACCTGTTGATCGTAGCTAATGTTAATCATTGGATTACTCCACAACTTCCTTTAAATAGCCAGGTCATTTGAAAAAAAAAAAACCTTACTTCCTTGGCTTTTTTAGAAACAATGACTTGCTTCTCCATTGTTCTCCGCATTTCTGACGATCTTTCAGTGATTTTCTAGCGGCATCTCAATGGCTTTATGAAGTTTGATCTCTTTAGGTATGGTTTTTTCCTCCCATCTTTGCTTTGGTTTATTCCTGTAGGGATTATAATGCAAACTTTATTTGTTAGAATATCTTTATTTATGCTTTGGTCTTTGTTGTTGATGATTTTGGCATAACTTTTATGATTTAAAGCCTTACTAGTTTGATAATGTAGAGCTTTCTATTGTGGCTATTTGAATTTTAGCTAATTTCTAGGTTTTTGCCTATTTCGTTATGGACGCCATTTCTAGATCTTTTTTCCTTTCTTTTTTATTTCTTCATGACCTTTCATCTTCATAGTTTTCCATTTCTCTCTTTCTTTGTTATCAGTCAACATGATGCTTTCTTTTTTTGTTATCACTCATCCTAATTTTTCTTTCTTGTTTTGAAGGTAGGATTTAAATATTTGAGCTTTTGTTTTCATGCTTGGAAGGTCAAGTGACCCCATTAATTGCCATTTGACTCTGATTCATTATCATTTTTATATTTTGGAGAATACTTATTTGAGAACATCGACTTTCGCTTCGCTCACCCCCTTTTAGATAATAATGGTCAAATAATCCTGTGATGAAAGTGGAGTCAAGTAGGCTCTCTTGATCGATGCTACTTTATATGACTTGAAATAGATTCATCTGGATGTGAAAATGGTTTCACCTTCCCTTGAGTGGCAAGACTTTAACACCATAGAAGAGTCAGAGAATGGTTAACGAGTCTATTAAGGGAATCTCCTTCCACCTTGCGGAAGTTGACAAGCATCTGTGTAGTTATGATACATCTTTTTTTGTCATGTTTTATAAGGATGTTGTTGATTGGCTACATGTTTCACCTCTGTTCACCACTTTTTAGCAAAACATTAAATAGAAACTTAATGGCTTCCCTTCTCAACTTACTTGGAATGCTTGGGCTTTCCTTGTCTACTTTGAAATGATGTGTCTTCGAATATTCCAGGATCTCAATATGGACACTTTTCTATTTTCTTCCCTTATTCTTAATAGAAGCCCAGGGGTTGGATTCATTTTATCTAATGGCTAGACAAAGTAACTTTTAGAGACATGCTTACTTTTGTTCACACCAAAAAGAAGTTCTTCTCCAAAGTTTGCATAGTGAAAATGTTTCATCCCTTCTTTCTTCATGATAGTGAGTGACTTTACCTCCTAAAATGGATGTCACCTGCTCGTTAACCTAAAAATCATTCATTCAAAGATTATTCGTCTGACAAATAGGATTTGATTTTTTGCCCTTTAGTATTGGGTCCACTCAGTACTCAAGATATCCTTCATATATCTTATTTCTTTTTGCATTGTTATTTTAAACTGATCACTTGCATGTTAACTTGTATTTTCTCATTTTCATATTGTTGGCTTAACAAAGAGACCTTAAGATTGATAGTTCAAAGAAGGACCTCTGAAAGCTTGAAGAAATTTGTGCTCACACCTTGGCCCAAATAAAGTCAAGCACCCAAATAAAAACCAGTCTAGACCTCAGTTTGAAGGTGTTTAGAGGTCGTACATAGTTGGGATGCCCTAAAAATTCTCCAGGTTAAATGACTTTTCTAAGGGCAAGGCATCTAGTTTCGCTTCAAATATTTCTACTCCTTTTTTGAAAAGGATCAAGATAGGTCCTAGTCCAAGATATAGCCAACTGAAGCACCAGAAGGAGCCAACTTCACTTTTGATACTATAGATAGCATATGGTACAAGAATATAGATTACTTCTCCTTTATGTAAGGTTAACTACTGCCATCAATCGATCCAGAGTGCAATGAAACATTTATGAATGATCATGGAGCCATTCGGCTCATTAAGTCTTTTACTATCCAAATTATTTAATCAATAACGTCTATTTCATCAGCCATCTTGACTCTTACTCAAGTTGAAAGGGAATGCTTTGAGGCTTACTCAAGTGCCTTGGAGAATTTGTGAAAGGATCTTGAGGCTAAGATTATTGAGCTTGCCGAGTGAGATAAGAGTATTTAATATTTAACCAGCCATATGTACAAGTTGGTGAAAGAGAAGAATGCAAGGTAGCAGAGAAAAAGAAGTCCTACAAGCTACTTTTGTAGAGAGACCAGGAGCTAAAGGTCGAGCGAAAAGGGTTGTTAAAATGATAGAGGTGTTTCTGGGGCTAAGGAAAATATATGCGAGAGGAAATCATCAAAGCTGAAAACCTCTCTTTCCCTATATATCAGTCTAGCTTCAACTAAGCATTGGAGTATATCAAACACTTTAATCCTGAGCTGCCACTCAACCTTTTTGAGATTGATAAGGACATGTCCCTTAAGAACATTGTGAAAAAGCTTAATCAAGTTTGAATGTTTGTATTTAATATTGTCTTGTAAATTTCATATGTTTTATGGGATACTTCGATCATTTTTTTACCTATTTAAGTGTGATGGGTGTTGCTCTCTTATCCGTATAACTTCATATCTTTATCTTTGCTTTGCTTCTTTTGTCCTTTGAGGAGATATTCTCTTTATTGTCTTAAGACTTCCAACAGGTTGATCATTTTCCTATGTAATTTTACTTTTTGTCATTTTTAACCTCTAACGAGTCATTCAATTTTTCATAGTGCCAAGGGACTATTCGAATTTGAAGTATCAAGGGATTATTCAAGCTTTAAATGTTTGAATGAGCCAATCATCTAGACTATCAAAGAGTTAATCATTTTACATATTAGTTTCAATTTTTCTTAATTTGTGTGCCTTGCTTCAACACCAAGAGACCACTTAGGTTTTCACAATGTTGATAGACTGCTTGGTCTTATTAGATTATTCGATTGTTTTGACTTCTAATTGGTTGTTTGGTGTTTAGCTAGTTTGCCTTCCTTTAGTTATGTTTCCTTTAAGTAATTTATTTAAGAACTGCTCGAGTTTAAGTGCCAAGGTCCCACTTGGTCTTTTAGTACCGAGGGACAACTCAAGTGTTTAGTATCGAGGGACTACTCAAGCTTTAAGTTCCTAAAGGCCACTTAGGCTTTTAGTTCCTGAGAGATTATTTAGGGTTTAAGATAAAGTACATTAAATCAGATGGTAAGGAACCCTTTCATTTCATATTTAATTACTTATTTATATATTCTGCTATAGGGAACTTTCTCATCTTCTAATGTGGAAATTTAATTAATTCCACTACTTGAACATCCTAGACAATATGGTTAATTGGCACATTTAATAGCTCATAATTGTTATACTATCAGCACAGTAGCATGTATTCACACTTGTGTCCTTTGTATCTCAATTGCATACTTTTAAACTAACTTCGGTCAACTTGTCTTCAAGTGAGCTCGACGTCTTCGACATCCATATACTTCTCTAATCGCACCAATAGCTCATATAAAGACAATGTTAGGCGCTTTGCTACGAACAATGAGGAGTAGCCCGATTGCAAACCCAAGCTGATTTAATGCACTACTACACCTTCATTAAGGTCCTTGATTTCTAGAGATAAGGTATTAAAACAAGGGAGATATTCCTTCTAAGTTTGATGTCGCCCTTGTTGAAAGTTTACCAGGGTAGTTGACATTTTCTCTTGTGCTCAGCTAGTTACAAAATGAGTGGAGAATGCCTCACCTAATTATCTAAAACTACTGATTGACTAGTGAGGCAATACTATAAACTAATGCAAGCTAGCCTTTTATAGTGTCATGGAAAAGGCACAATACATAACAACATTTGGGGCTCCAAATAGCAACATGGAAGCCTAGAATGCCTCCAAGTGTTCCTATGAATCTATTATTCTACCGTAAGCCTCAATGTGGGTTGATGATTTAAAGTGGGCAAGCAATAGAATGGCCATTATTGCTTGTGTAAAAGGGTGGCTGTCCTCATTGTAAAAGGATGGTTAGCAGAAGCTTTTTGTTTGCTTGTATAAGACCAGTTGAATATTGTGGAGTCAAATGAACAACTTGAGGGAATTGTGTTTGAGAATTCTGGGTTGGAGGATTTTGCATTTGATAGTGTTAGATATTCTATATCTAGTTGGCCATTAGGAACATTGGAATATATGTAATTGGAATAGGAGGTTCATCATGCTGAGTTAAGCTACAGTGTGGCTTTAGCATATGCCATCCTTGGGACAGGTTTAGGGATGGCAATTTTACCCATGTACCCATTTACCCATAAATATCTGCCCATAATAGGCGGGTATGGGTATGAGAAAAATATTTATGGGCTGGTATGGGTATAAAAATCATACCTATAATAGGTATAGGTATAGGTATGAGAGAATATCCATAACCATACCCGTTTACTCATTTAAATAAAAAAATTATTTTTTTTAATAAACACTAGTAAAAAAAAATGTTACTGATGAGGGACCAAAGTGAAGATCTTTAATTTCATTGGGTCCATAATGAAATTTTTTATTTTTTTAGAAAGGCCTATTCGAAGTCAATAAAAATTCAATGAGGGTTAAAACATAAATTACTCCATTTCCTTTTCAGTATAAAAAATTTAGAAATTTTTTTTAAATTCTGGTGGGCATACCCTTGGGTATGCCCATACCTGTGGGTACAAACCTATAACCAAGCCCACTAGAGTGTTCTTGGGTATGAACAAGGTATCGATAATGAATTTTCTAGCGGGTACGAGTATGAATATTGACATACCCGCTCGAACCTAACCCCGTTGCCATCCCTATACGGGTTATTTGGAAAGATGGACGGGGATGGAGGTGGTGGGAGTAAGGTAAATAGAATTTGTCCTTAAACATGATTGATTTTTGTGAAAATGGAACTTAATGGGGCATAGGGTGGCAAAGGTAAAAATGGCATATCTCGTATTCAACGGAGGGCATCCAGCTCCACTTGGAGTTGACAGATTACTCAGTCAAAGTGTCACACTCAAGTTTGGTGGTTATTCATCATGCTTTTTCTACCATTTGATCTTGGTGATGATTTTTTCACACCTCTGTAAGATGATCCTAGGAGCATGATAGAGTATGTGTGGAGCAGAAGCAAGAGCATCATGTCATGTTGGTGGCTTAGGAGGGCCTACAAATAGCACCAAATGATACTTCCTAAATAAAGCAAGTCAACGTACGCAATAGCCCAGGGCTATGAAATGCCTTGCACAAGGAACAAGGTTAGCAATGCGCAGCATAAGTGGTCCACCTAACACACTCCAATGCTCAAGTCAGTCTACCTCAATATAGTAAAAATATTTAGAGTCTTTTTTCCATAGAAGTTTACTTGGTATCCTTATATAGGGGTTGTTTGTACTGTAGATTATGCCCATAAAGCAAGTAACGTGTGGTTATGCGTTAATGACATGTTAATTTGAAATGAGAATCTCACTCCACTTTGGCGAACATGATCACATAATTCATGCATGATCCCTAATGCATAGCATATGGCAGACCACCACTAGATTGCTTGATCATTTGAGAATAACCGTTGAGTCTTCGGCTGATAGACAAGCTGCCTTGGGCATCTTGTTGCAAGGACTTAGGTTAACTAGTGATATTAGGTTGTGGTCGAATGATCGTGCTTCACACAGGGAGGGACTCTAATTAGAGGTGAGATGGCCTACTCATGACCAATTGACTTTTATTCAGGGCGAGCCAATTTGCCATAGCCCATTGAGTCCATTTTAAGCAGCGTCAATAATTCATGTAAGTTTAGTCATTGTTCTATGATTGTGTTTTAGTTTAGAGAAAACTAAGAAACTTGTCCCTGTCTAAGAAAATTTTTTTATTGACAAAATCAACAAATTTGAAAAATTAACATCATATTAGTTTTTATTATGTAAAGTTAAATCAAATGTGTCCTTGATGTATTAATAACTAAGTTCTACATTTGTCAACATTTGCAAAAATATTTGGCTAGAAAGACCGGTTATTGGAAGCAAATGATAAAGTCAAGTTGAATTTATTAGGTAAAATTTAACTTTGGTGTAATTAATTTTTGAACTGTGAATAAGTGACAATTAAATTTTCATATAATTTATATATTGTTCACTGATAGATAATATTGTATACTAAAATTGTTTCTATTTATTCATATTTATATCAAACATTCATTACATTGCTATTTTCATTGAGACATACGTACAAATTTGTTGAGAACTAATTATACACTTTTTAATATTCTTACTATGATTGAATATTTTTCTAAATCTTAATCTATTTCAGTCTTTAAAACTTTCTTGTATTTAACTAGGGTTTCTATCAAACGTTTTTAAGAAATAGGCTAGTTGATGGCATTAAATGCAAGGCATACATGAAAGACTTTCGTGTAAAAGGAAAAAAATGTGAAGCATGCTGCATGCTATAGTTTCTGCAAGAAAGTCTCAATAAATAGAGGTGAGTTTTCATTTGAAAATGAAGCACCAAGAAGATACAACAAAAAAAAAAAAAAAATTCTAGTATATTCTCATCGAGAGTAAATTTTGCCTCACCTTTTTATTTTCATTTTCTTATCCTCATCTTTTTACAAACAAATAAAGTTTAGAATTCTGCATTTCATTTGTTTATGAGATTATACAAGTGAGATAATGAAAATAAAAATATATATAATAATATCATTAAAGGAATTTTAACATTAAGAACAACCGATATTTAACGTATAATTAAACAATAAAAAAACAAAAATAAGAGATGTATATCACAGCACTTGTACAGCTAGCATTATCTGATTGTGTAAGAAGAATACGAATATATTAAGTATGTAAGTAGCATATTAAAAGAGTGAGGCACACACTTGCGTTTTTTCCTGCACTTGCAAAATGTGGAAAATGCGTGCGCCTCTGGCAAAATTTGTAAGCCTGCAAGCCTATCGCATCGTGGAAGTGTGAGAATTATTAAGTATGTAGTTTTATTTGAAAAAGTGAGCTAAAAAAAGAGAAATAATTAAATATTAGGGTTTTTATATTTTATTAAAAAATATTTTTTAGAAAATAATATCTCATATAGTGGTATTTATAATTATAGAAGTTTGACATTACAAAAAATATTATATTATTTAATGTTACATATAAAAATGAGTGGTGAATAATACAGAACTTTTTACTTATATATAAGTAAATAAAAAATTTTATATTTTCTAACAAAACAAAACAAATAAAACAAACACTATCTCCTATACGTAAGAGATAGGATTGTATAATATTAGTTCTTGAAGATGTTTCATTGTCAATTTGTTTCTTATTAATATAAAATGCTATAAAATAATTTATTTATATACGGCCACCAATTATATTAGTTTCGTTTACAAAAAGAATCAATTTAGATTATTTAACATGAATAAAAAAATTAAATTAATACTAAAATTATCTAGACCACAATCGACATAAGAGGCGTTTGGTTAGAAAATTTAAAGGAGCTAATAACAGAATTAAAAAACTAATTTTCTTATTTAATATTTGATTCATGTGTGATAGGATCTGTTATTGTTATTTATCCTTATATGCATTTAGTTCAACTTATGAAAATGGAAAGAAGATGGAATCAAATAAAGATAAATAAAGGTAATGCTAACTATTACTTTTTTATTTGTTTGATTCAATTAGGGAATAGAATCACACTATTAATTATATTTCCTTTTCTTGTTGTTTGGTTGAGTAATAGTCAATAATAGTGAATAGTAGTCAATAGCGATAAGTAGTAGTAGGTAGTGATTAGTAGCGATAGGTAATGATGGATAGTAGTCAATAACAGTAAGAAGTGGTGGATAGTGGTCAAAAATAAAAGGTAATGACAATGTTGGTCAACAAAAAAAATGTAGCGATGGGCAGAGGTTAGCAATTGTAGATAGTAGTGAACAGTGGTTAATAACAATAAGCAATAAATGATAGTAGATGGTAGTCAACGATGGTAAGTAATGATAAGCTGAAGTGAGGAAGTTTCATGAAATGAGAGAAAGAAAAAAAAAATAAATGAGCACTTTTTATTTTTAGTGCATAACATTTTCTGAAACTTAAGGTAAAGAAAGAGTTTTAAATTGAGGTAATTAATTAAAGTTGACTAATGATAACATATTCTACTACACATAAACCAAACATTCAATAAAGTAATTAATTTTTTTTCATTATCTATCTCCTAAAATTTTCCAACCAAACACCCTTTTAATGAATTCGTTGCATTTGAAACCTTTTCTCCACCTAAGATTTCAAAGTATGTTATCCACTAAAAATTAAAAAAAAAATAAAAAATCATCTTTTAATTTCCATCACTTATCTCATAAAACTGCTACCTACTGTTATTGATCACCATCTACCATCACCTTTCGTAGTTGACCACTATCCACCACCATTACCTATTGTCATTAATCACCATCTAGTAATATCTATTATCATTGACTACCGTCCACCAATACTTACTATTGTTGATCACCAACCACCGCCATTTATTGTCATTGACTATTGTTTATCACTACTTACCGTTGATGATCACCGTCCAACCAAACATCAAAAAAAGAAATCATAAATATTATAATTTTATTTCCTTGACTAAACCAAATAATAAATAAAAAAATAATCATTACTATTATTTTTACTCCTTTATATTTAATTTTATTCCTTTTACATTTCTATAAATTAAATCAAACGCCTGTTAAAAGTATGTTTAGTCTAAATATGAAGAATATTATTGTTGACTGCCACTCAACCAAAATCAAGAAAAAGAATCATAAATATTGATATTGTGATTTCGTTCCTTGACTGAATCAAATAAATAAAAAAGTAATCCTTATTGTTATTTTTACTAATCCATATTTGATTTTATTCTCTTTATATTTCTATAAATTAAATCAAATGCTCCCTAAACCTCGTGATCAAAAGACGCTTAGTCTAAATATCAAGGATATTGTTTCAATACATTTTCAAAATTTTTTTAATTTGTATAAAATTTTAACATAGAAATATAAAAATTATAATTTTTTTACATAAATTTTTAAAAATTATACATTTATACATATTTTATATGTAATAAGTATTAAAAATTACAATTTCATCATTTAAAGTTATATAAAAAATTATCTTTAAATATCTTTTTAGTTTTATATAAAAGTTATAGTTTTCAATGAAAAATTATAAAAAATATAAAAAATTTACAAAAATTACAAAAATACATTCCATCCATGGGAGAGAAAAAATAACCCATTAATGATAGAATCTCTCGTGACAATTCTATATTTATTAAAAAAAAATCACGTTATGAGTCGAGTGAATTATCTGCCATTCACCAAAATTATAATAGGTAATATAAAATTATTACAGGAAAGTCGGAACGCATAGCTCATGACACCAAAAGCATTTTCCCTTGTTGCCATCTGTCCACTCGGTGCGGTATAATTAAGCCCTCAAGATTAAATGTTGAACCCAGAACTCACTCAAGAACGCACTGAGAAATCAAAATATAGCGAAAAATGCCTGAATACTGCGTCACAGGAGGCACTGGATTCATAGCATCTTACCTCGTAAAGGCCCTGCTTGAGAATGGTCACACAGTGACGACGACTGTTAGAAACCCAGGTGTTCATTTGGTTTTTTCCTTTTTTTTTTTTTTTTCAGATTTTCAAGTATAGGATTTTGATTTGATTCATTTAAGTAAGTTTAATGCTATGGTTTGTAGCATAATTTTTATTACTTGAAATTTCATTAGGGGATGTAGCAAAGGTTGCATTTTTGAGGGAATTAAGTGGAGCTAAAGAGAGACTGAAGATAGTGAAAGCTGATCTGTTGATAGAAGGGAGCTTTAATGAAGCAGTAAAAGATGTAGATGGGGTCTTTCATACAGCATCTCCTGTGCTTGTACCTTATGATGACAACATTCAGGTGGGCGATTTATCGCAATTTTATTGTACATGAATCACATTTTTCTGTATTCGTCTGCAATTACGGTATTTGCGACTGAATCACAATTTAAAATTAGCGTAGGAAGTTATTGGTGCTTCTTGGTTGAAGACTATTTTGGTGGCATTCAGTGGTCCTGCATTAATTTACTTCCTTGCCTTTATTGCAAGATAAAGTGACTTATCATTGCATGGTTAAGTTGTAGCACTAGCTAGTGTCAAATACTCCATCTTGAATGTCCCAGATTTGATTTCCATTAAAATCACAAAAGAAAATACACTATTTTCGGCTGCATTGCCTCCAAAAAAAAAAAAAAAAGCTTGTGAGAATCATGAAAAGTGAGACAATTCGGTCAACTTTACTAGTAATTTTGATAAAAATTGAAGATGGCTAGCTTTCACTGGAAATTTCTAAGCTGGCTACTACTGTCTTTAACAGAAATGAAAGATTGGTGCTAGTTGTACAAATCACTCACAACCAGCTCCAAAAAATTAGATGTGTGTGTGGGCTCCACAGTTACCTTTCTTTGGTTGTGAGTGCTTAAATTGTGCAACTGGTTTTTCTTGAAATGAAATGGAGCTCGATGGAGAAAATGAATGGTGTACATATCAATCATCTTTTCCTTCCTTGTTGACAAACAGGATTGAATATATAATATAACTTTGGCACATTTGCTTCTTTTTCTCTCATCGCAACAATTATATGTAGTAATCTGCTTTGATTTGAAAACTATTGCAGGCAACTTTAATTGATCCATGTATAAAAGGCACTCTAAATGTGCTTAACTCCTGCATTAAAGCAAAGGTGAAAAGAGTGGTGCTTACCTCTTCTTGCTCCTGCATAAGATATCGTGATGATATTCAGCAAATTTCTCCTCTTAATGAGTCTCATTGGAGCGATCCAGAATACTGCAAACGTTATAATGTAATCACTCTAAATTCCTTATTAAATATCTGTGTATCATAGCAAAATGTGAACAGATTTTCTTGAAATGTTTTTACTTTCTTATGAATCTCATTACTCACATGCAGCTGTGGTATGCTTATGCAAAGACTACAGCAGAGAAAGAAGCATGGCAGCTAGCAAAGGAAACTGGGATGGATTTAGTGGTGGTTAACCCATCTTTTGTTGTTGGTCCCCTGCTTGCTCCGCAACCAACCAGTACTCTGCTCTTGATTTTGAGTATTGTCAAAGGTAAAGATTTGAGTTATCCTAGGTGTCAAGTGTGTGTTGATTCCAAAAGCTTAAGCTGTTGGGTGAAGGACTAAGAATGATTTTTATCACTTGATGCAACCCTTTAAGCCAACGGATGGACAGAATACAAACATGTCAAAGAATTATCATAATAAACATAATTTTCTAGATTATGAGTGGCAAGCATTTGAACCCTTCACCTTTTGGTTGAAGAGACTTTGATACTATATCAGGTGTTAATTGATCCTAGAAATTTAAGCTATTAGGTGGAGGCCCAAGAATGGTTTTTTCACTTAATACTAGGTACACTTATCTGTCTCGCAAACTACCATTCAAATGCATACTTGTCATAATCTAACTTAAATTGGAGTGAATATTTACTACCTTCACTTGTTTAGATTCTACCATCTATACACTAAATGGTAGTTGTTCTGCAAAATATTAATTGCAAGTGGCATTTTTCATAAGATTTTAGTTGAAGCAGTGGAATGTCCAGGTTTTCTGGCATGGGGATGTCTTGCTTCTTAGAGAGAACATCAGATCAGATCTTTTGAAGCAAAAGTTACATGAATATTGGCCCTAAGATAACTGAAATACTATGATTTTTTTTTAGATAAATCTGCAAGCCTTCCCATGATGCTTTTTTTTTTTTTTTTTTTTTGCATGTGAAAAGTTTTCTCCTTTGGCTAATGGGCATTAGGCAACATTTTGTGAAATAACTTGGCAGATGGAGCTTTCTAATGCACTATTTCTATCTGACAGTTGTTTTATGCAATCATTCAACCTTAATTATTTGTTGTGTAGCAATTACACAATTTGTTCTTGAGATTTAAGGTGTTGGGTGTTTTGACAGGTTTAAGAGGAGAATACCCGAACTTTACAGTGGGATTTGTACACATAGATGATGTGATAGCTGCTCACTTGTTGGCTATGGAAGAACAGAAAGCATCTGGCAGGCTTGTTTGTTCAAGCTCCGTGGCCCACTGGTCCCAAATCATTAAAATTCTCAAAGACAGATATCCTTCCTACCCATATGAAAGCAAGTGAGTTAAAAACTGTCATCCACCGCTTAATTCATGTTGCTGTATTTTTTTTTTTTTTTTGTTTATCTTCTGAAAGTGTAAAATGTTTTGGGGAATATTTTATAATGTGCCAAGTTTGCTTGGGTTATTAGAAACGGAAATGCTTCTTCCACATTCCACCATTCACGTTTAACTCACATTCAAATACAGTAGACGGCCCCACAGTGGGATGTGGATCCAACATTGCTCTACTAGAAATCCATCAGCTAGAAATCAATCTGTAACTAAGTATGCAACAGATTCAAACCTGATTGGTTGATTAAACCATTATGCTCATTCGGTTAAAGTGAATATCTTTTATGCTGGTAATGTAGGTGTGGCAGCCAGGAAGGAGACGACAACCCACATAACATGGATACCACTAAAATTGCTCAGTTGGGGTTTCCTCCATTCAAAACCCTTGAACAGATGTTTGATGACTGCATCAAGAGCTTCCAAGAGAAAGGCTTTCTGTGACTTCCTCAATAATGTGTTTCTTCAGTCTATTGCTTTCATTTTTGTGCTGAGGTGTCTGCTTCTTATGATCCTAAATAAGTGGGAAGCATTTGGTTTCTCTAACCAAATAGAGAAACTTCAAAAGTTTGCCCATATTACAGAATGATCGTTTTTGCTTCCCCTTTTTTTAAATGGTAGTTGGCTTTCCTACCATAGAATTATGATCAAAACTTTGCCCCATTTACTAAACATTGTCAGAAAGGCTATAGGTTCATCCCCCGCTTCGGTTGTTAATATATTTAAATGGCATTTCCGGTTTCAAAGAGTAGGAATAAATTAAGTTGAAAAGGTCTATCTCTTATATCAACAAATAATAGGAAGTGAAATATTTGCATATTCTAGTTGTTATATGTGTCTTTATTTTCATTTAATTAAAAGAAAGATAATTATGATTTTACAAATCAGTATCTATGAATTTTATGAAATTGATATATGAACAGGAAAATTAACAATTGGTTTTTTTCTTTATTAAATAGAAATAATGATACTTATAATAATTGAAATATATAAATGATTATTTGGTAGGAATTAACTTATAAAGAATGACAATAGCATGACCTAACTCAGAAATTCTCTTCAAAACAGATACCGTATGTTTAAATGGAAGAGAAAATTGAAAAATTACAAAAGAAAAAGAGTCATTGTCATTTTAGAAAAAGAATATAACCTATGTGTAATATGCATGAAGTTTAGAGGTGGGTGCAATTTCCCACCATTTTTGCATATGCCTCACATTTTTAACACTCTCAAAGATACCAAAACATCATTTGATTAACAAAAAGTTATATGAGAAGTATGTCTATTTAGGAAGTAACATATGGATGTGTTATATAATAGATCACTAATTGATAGAATGAAGGAAGTAAGACTTCCTAAAGAGTTTACTTTTCACAAAATAAGGGAAGTTGTTTATCTATCCTTCTCTTAAGTAAAAAGAACTTTTAATTCCCATGATCAATCAAATAACTTTGAATTACTCTCCTTTTAAGTAAAAAAAAAAACTTTTAATCCTCATAATCAATTAAATAACTTTGAACATTTTCTATAAAATTCACAAAGAAATTTACTTCCTAACAAATTTATCTTCGTATGAAAACTTATTTCTTATATCATCTAAATCATCCCAAATTTAAGGTTTAACCATCGGTCCCTCCTCTGCACATGATTGTCGCAAATTGAGATTTCCAAGCCCTATGGAGGTTCATTTATGCACACTTAGATCAAGTCCTCAGAGAATTATTATCATGGCTATAAAAGGTGCCTAAGATTTTAACTATTATATTCTTTTTCTTACTAATGATGACATGTTCAATTGTCATATATCTTTTTTAAGATGTAAGTGTTGATCTTATTGGTCAAGCGGAACAAATCTGGATTGATCATTTTCGAAGATTTGAGCAGCTATTGGTCATAATTGATAGCGCATATCCACTCTTTGCTGGTGTTTGACTCACCTGTTAGTATCATCCCACCTGTAATCACAGTTCATTTTTAGAAACTTCCGGTTTCAACTTGTAAATATCAATAATAATATACTTACTTTCTAATTTTCATATTCTTGTCAACTCCCTTTTGTAAGAGGAAAGTTATATACACTCATTTGAAAACACTTCAGAATCACTTTTTTTCACAGATTATAAGATTTATGGAATTGTGAATCACTCTAAGAGGGAGTATATCATATACTCCTAATCAAACAGTTGCCCCTCTTATAAATGAGGTGGATAATGTGAAAATTATACAATGATGATAGAATTATTCTATAAATACTTCTTAGATACCTAATTTTAGAACAATGACCTCATATTATTGCTGAAGCATCCTCTAATTCTGTCAATTCATATAGTGAAAATTTTACATATAAGATTACTCTACTTCTACGTTACACAAATATTATGCCATGGTAAAGTTATGCCTGTTGAGAACGTAGCAGTCTGAGATGTGAATGGGTCATTGTCCTCAAGAAATTATCCACCCTCTGTGCAAAGATTTGATCAACTATTCCCCCAGGATATGACAGACTCGTCTGCTCTAGTGTTCCACACCCAGAACAGGGCATAAGCAGCAGTAAAATAATGAGAATAATAACCCTAGCAGTTGAAGGAAAAGAAAAGAAGATAGTGTCTCTTTCTGTGTTAAAAAATGAGTGTATATGGCTAAATTTATAGGGAAATGGAGCAGAATGTAGTGATCAGAAAAGGCTAGTAAAACAATCAAATAAGACCAGTAAAACATGATGAGATAAAGCATTATAAAGATAAGGCTAGTAAAACGTGATCAGATAAAATATTATGAAGATAATCCTAGGTAATATGTTGGAGAAAATCTGGGGCTGTTTTAATATCAAAAGTTAAAATAATTTGATTTTAAGGTAAGTTCCATCATTTAAAAACATCAGAAAATTAAATTTAACAAAAGGAGCTTGGGCTAGACCTTAAGCAATATTTACACGCAAGGGGCAAATCCAGCTTTTACTCTTGGATTGGCCCATCTTGTGGGTGCAAGTCCACCTCGTAGCTCACTTTTCAATAGACTAAAAGTGATATTTGATATATAAACCTTTTAACACTCCTTAGTCCAAGCAATATAATGCAAGGTTTGCTTGGCCAAGAGAAGGGAGAGGAGGCCGAAAATTTCAAAAAAATTTCTTCCTCTTAGCTGAACAAATCTCCCAAGGATCCATTGGTGTGAGGTCTCAAAACAACCTAGATCAAATCTAAAGTAAAAGAAAGAGCTTACTAACTTTTAGTCTAGCTCAAGCACAGCAGAAGAAGAAGGATTCTCTGTCACCACAGCAATCCTCCATGCCAAGAAAATCCTCAAATGGCCTCAAGAACTCCTCTCCAAGTGCTAGCTTGTGTGGAAGCTCGGATGGGACGGAGATTTGGTGACAAAGGCCGGAACTTTTCCGGTTTGCTTTCCTCCCTTTCCCTTTCGACCATTGTCGAAACTTGGCTATTCTTTTTCCCAAAAATCTCTTCTCATTTTGTGAAAAGTCGACCACAAAGATAAGGAAAAGAGAGAGCATGAAACAGTGTCATTTTGGCTTCTTCCATTTGGGCCAAAACGATGTCGTTTTGGGGTTTTAAAAAAATATTTTTATTAATTACAAAATCGCCTCCAAAGTTTCCAAAAACTTTCTTTTGGCCCCAAAGCAATTTCATCAATTTAGTCCCTGGACATCAAATGTGTCCAAAACTTAATCATATTATCGGTCATATCATTTTCTGTTATGCGTATGACCCAGTAGGCCCCCGATCTATTAGTAAAAGTCCAAAATGTCCTGCAAACCCTTTGAAGGCATATTAGTTTCTCCAAACTAATCAATTGAACTTTTAGCTATAAGTGGACTCTAGCAAGCCATTATAGCTACCCAATTCATGCTAGGAGTCTTCAAGGTGACGAGCCTGTATGTGAATGATCTCAATGTGTGTCAAACACATTACATGTTACGCATTGTGCATGATACAACCCTTTCATTACCCATATCCGGATTAGTCAGAGGTATGGATGAAAGTCAACCTCTATAACCAATTAAAGTTTCTCAACCTCATGAATTATTTGACTTAGATGAATTCGAGC
>JANHAO010007147.1:0-20498 GCA_026873985.1 Saraca asoca
TTAATGCATGTAACTCCTTCTTCCTCTATAAATAGGATTGCATTGTTAGAAGAAGGGAGAGAGCCAATTTTTCTATGTAGAAGCTCTGCCAAAACAAAGGGCAACATTGTAACATTGCAAATATACCATTGCAATAGCACACTGCCATGGACGTAGGGTCCAGTGATATCTAGATTTGATCGAACCTCGTTAAGCCTTGTGTCTTCTTCTCTACTCTTCCCTTCATCTTTGTTTATTTCATTATTCTATTACATCTAAACCGGATACAGGCTTGAGATCCCGAAAGAATCCCCCTGTTGGCCGAAGTTTGGAGCATAACCAAAATCCGACGTAAACAAAAATAAAAAAAAATGGGATGATATCATCACTTCTTCATAAGACAGAGACCCGTTTTGGTCTCAATCTTACATACACTTTACACCATTTTCTGCATCTTCATCTTGCGCCTTTTCTTGTTCTTGTTCTTTCTTTTTTCTTTTTCAACAACCAAACCTTGAAATATCAAGAATGCTTGAGACTAGAGGCTTGAGTTTCTACTTTGAATCTAAGATTGGAGTTTGATTTTTAACTTTATCTTTTATTTTTTTAGACCTATTTATTTCTCTTTCCATTGGCTTGTTCTCATCTTTATGTGGCTTACCCTTTTTCTATTTTAACTATTTTTACTTTTTAAGATGTGATCATATAAATTGAGAAAGAAAAAAATAAAATAAATAAATGTTGTGGATGTATGTGCCTATGAGATGAGGGAGGATGAGAAAGATATACAACTACTTCAAATTTTTGAGAAAGTTTTTGCTTAAGGATTTAATGATGATTGATTTTTTAATGATATTTTACAATTTGTTTAGGTGTAATTTGAGTTCTTTTACAAACTCATCTTTTTTAAGAATAAGCTTTTTTTCTCTCTCTGTATTGTATCAGATCACCGTTTAGAAGAAAGTTTCAAATTATTTAACAAAAAGATTGTGTCTATTTTTACTTAGTTTTGACATGATTTTTATTTAGTTTTAGATTCACAGTCTCAAATTTGACAATTATGTGGCTCCTTGGTGAAAGTGCATTTCTCAAGGAGAGTGAAAGTGTATAATTTGTTTTTCAAAATTTTCTTTTCTCTTTTAAATTTAGATAGAAATTTTTTGTATTGTTTATTTATTTTTATATGATAAAAACACATCTGATTAACAATTTAGTACTTTCTATATTTTATTTTAGTGTAATTGAAAACAACAACGTTAATTTTTTTTTTAACTTTAAATTCCATGTAAGTTTCATTCTCACTAACGTGATAAAAAAAAAAGACAAAAAATTTGTCATGTTTGCCTTCAAATTTTTGGACCAGCCATAATATGTAAACCTCGGATAAAATTGGATGTCTACATATGTCATTATCCATGCAATAATAATAATTGAATAAAAAATATAGAAATTTATTAATTCTACTTCCATATATCTCATTGGAGTTCTGCGTGTAATAGAATTATCTAGAAATTATGAAATCAAATAAATTAATAATTATTACAAGTTTGCACGGCATTATTTTGATTTATTAGTTTTATCCGCCGCATTCTATGATTTTAAATTATAATTTATATTTGCAATATTGTTTTTGGTTAAAATTTATAATTATAATTTTTTATAATTTTATTTTAACAGTCTCTTTTTATATTTATTTATAATTTTATTATTGAAAACATATATAACGCAACCACAGTACAAAATCATATTTTGTCATATGGCAGCATTTGAGTTAAAATGGCCGCATTCTCTGTTAAAGCAAAACTGAAATGCCTGAATTCGTGAAACGACAAAAATCGACATATTAATTAGAGTGAGGCACATACAGACAGGAAACAATACCATTTGGGTTCCGAGCCACAACAGCTGTAACCAAACATCATCTCATTTGACGAGGCGCGATTACATGGGAATGTGCAATAATAATAATAATTTAAAATGTTTTTATACATATCATACAAGATTTCATAGTGTTATGTTTATTGTTAACTATTTAATACAATTCCTTTTTTTTTAATGTAATTTTACTAAATTACATAGAACTACTTTATTTAATTTTAAATGACTTGTTTGGATTTCATAAACTATACACTTTAACTTCTTATGTTAATTTTTTATTTATTAAAAATAACTGATATAATTATTATATGATTAGTTAATATTAAAAAATAGATATTTATCATTTAAAAAATTGATTATTATAAAAAAAATTAGTGTTGATATATATATACATAGATATATTCAATTTTTAGAGTTAAAGCTTCAACATTCATAGATAATAAATTTTGGATATGAAAATGCATGAGAGTAGAACTCAAATGTTCACAGATAATAAATTTTAAGAATAAAGACACATTTATAATGTTAATTAGTTACTAATATAGAAATAACTTATTTCTTTAAATTTAATGACAAAAGGATAACAAATTACGTAAAGTGCCTAGTTTAAGTTTAAAGGGTTATTTGTATTTTTTTTCATAGTTAGAAAAATTACATTCACAACACAAATAGTGGACAGGATTTTGTATAGTTTATTTTTTTATTCAAATATAATATTGAATGTAGGCTTAAATATATTTTCATCCTTTTATTATATAAATTAATTACATTTAATCATCTTAAATATAATATTTTATTTTAATTTTTCTAATATATAAATTAGATATCATCTTATCTATATTAATAAGGTTAGTTAAATTAAAGATTGAAAATTTTAAATTGACATATAGAGTTTTAAAATTCTAAGTTGATAATTATTAAGAGAAAAATTAGTTAATCATGTGATGTTAATGATCAAATTTAAATATTTTTTTTACTTTAAATGAATCCTGCTATTTGTATATTTTTTTAATTTAATAAAATTAGTTTTATTAATTTTCCTTTCAATAATTTGTCAGCCAAAGGCTTTGTTGAGCGTCTGTGTATCAAGAAAGTTTTTTTAACTTAAATTAAATAAAAGTTATTAATTTGAATATAATATAATATAATTTAATTTATATATTAAAAATTTAAAATAAAATATTTTATTTAAAATGAATCAAATACTATTAATTTATATATTTTAGGTAAAAATTGTAATTAAGCTTTGAATATATAACGTTATGACAATAATTTGTGTTTGGACAAAAAAAATAGAAAGAAAAGAGTTAAAGAAAAACTATCTTTCAAAACGAAGCTAATTAAAATAAAAAATTCAACTTTTTTTTCTTCTTGCCTATTTCTTTTTACTCTCATACGAACAATAAATTTTGACAGCTGCGTGAAAGTGATTAGCCGCAAAAATTCTGCTGCATACTTTTTCTAAGATATTTTATACTCTTTTTTTTTTTCCTTCATGAACTATAAGTCCATCGTTTTATGAAGTCAACGATGATATTATTTCAATTTAATTGAAGTTTTAATTCTTTTAATTTTATTAAAATTTTAATTTAATTTTTATAATTTTATTTTACATAATAATATATTAAAATTTAAAATAATTTAAAATTAAATTCTATAATAATTTGTAATTATATCTTACCATGAATTTGTATTAAATTCAAATAAAATAAATTAATTAGGATTTGGTTGCACATGTTTCTTCCATTCTTTTACCATTCTTCATCAATGATTTTAAGAAAAAAATTTAATATTTTTAATTCTTATTAACATATAGATTTTTTTTCTTTAGAGAAAATAATAAAGATTTTTATATAATAATTTTTAATGAGATAAATATAACATATAAATTAATAAAAATAATATATTAATATGTAATTTAATAAATATATAATATTTTATTAATTAAATTTAATATTAATTAATAATAAAAATTAAATTATAAATAATTTTAAATTTTAAAATATAAAATATAATTATATATTATAAAATTATAAGAATTAAATTATAGATAGAAGGATTAAAATATTTCAAAATTGAAAACGTATCAATAATTTCCCTGGCAACATGTGTGGTGCTTGTATTGAGTATGGCACCAATGTCGATGAAAGCAGACCAGTTTTAAAGTATGATCTGTCCCATTGCTTAGCTTATAAAAAGGGGTATGACCTTTTTTGCTTTCTTTTGATTTCTTCGATTCAGAAAAGTTTGATAAAAGTGTAAAAGATTAGTGAGTGTAATGATGAGACCATTTCCATTTTCCATATTTTTTAGTCATGTTTCAAGGAATGTCCAGCACATGCGCGTGTGCTATTCAGTCAGAAAGTAGGTCCTACTCCATACTTTTTGTAATTTTTTTAAAAAATTATGAACTTTAGAAAAATGTTTGTATTGTACTTTTAGTGATAAAATTATAATTTTTATATATTTATTACATATAAAATTTATATAAATTTCAACATTTGATTAAAAGAGTTGTAAAAAAATATAAAAAAATTACAAAATTTTCATTAGAACTCCCAAATTGGAAAAATTTTATGAAAGTTAATTTTATAGGAGTTATCTATGTTACACGGACACCGGAACGTGGACACGGGGACACAGACACGGGAACACGATATTTTCAGAAATATCGGATTATTTTTACATGATAAATGAAGTGTCGGTATCGAGAAGTGTCGAAAACGGAAACGTTTTTGACACGCGGATACAGTTATTATATGAAGTGTCGGTGCATCGTAGGGAGTTATGCTTGAGTATTTATTTGAAAATTTCTCCTTGTACATAATCTCTTGTAATATTTGTTAATTTTTTTAATTAAAAAGCAAAAGTTTATATAACATGTCAAAATTTTAACAATTTTAATGTAGTTTTTAATTGATAAAATTATATTTTGTGTGTATTTATAACACACAATGCCTATATAAAATTTATCTTTCTATAAAAAATTATAAAATTTTATATACAAAATTACAATTATATATATTAAGATTTCTTAAAATCTAGCGCAATTACCTGTACCTAGTGAAGCATTACCTTTTTTTTTTAACTTGTTTTTGGTGCAATATAAAGAAAAAGAAATAAACCTTCTCTGTATTTTCCTAAAATGTTTATGTGGAGTTTTGTTTTGTTTTATTTATTTATTTTTGTCCAAGTTTATGTGTGTATTTGGTATACACTTAAAAAAAATTAACTTTTAGCCTATTGACTTAATCAAACTGTTCTTTTTCATATTTTAGAGATATTTAATAGATTAACATTTTGAAGAAAAAAAAACTTTCTTATAAGAAGTTACTTTAAGTAATTTAACTTATCAAAATAAAACTTTCAATTATCTTTTCTCTAATTTATTCATCTTCTTTTAATTAATTGATAACTTGTGTCTTAATTAATTAGAAATTGTTATTTCCAATGCTTAATTTTTTAAAAAATTATATTATTTTTAATATTTTTTATTTTACAAAGGATAAAAAAATCCACATATCATTTCATATTTGATCTATGCTCATTAATTTAAGATAAATAAATAAAAATAAATAAATAAATATATGATATTATAAAAAATAATTAATTAAATTTTAAACAATTTTATTATTTTGAATATTATATCAATATATTTTTTCTTTCAAATAAATATAAATTAGTTTACTTCATATATTATCTAATGATATTAACATGTCATTTTATATCATTTTATATTTATAAATTAGTTCAATAGATAAATTTATTAAATAATTTTAATATAATTAATTAATTTATCAACTTCTAATTAATAGTTAGAATTAATAAAATAATTAATAATTAATTTATAGTTACTTCCGCTAAACTTCCTCCTGATGTGAATTGGAGACTTTGGATCTTACAACAGAGAAAAGGCCTCAGGACGTGGTGATTAGGTGGTGTTACTGCTTATACTGAGTAAATAGCCTGGGCCTCAGAAAGGCCGAGCTTTAAAATTCTACTAATGTGTAAACCAATTGATTCTAAACATCCCCGTTTCAAATCACATCAAATTGGCAATTGAAAAATGTAGAGTTGACGTGATTGTATTTTTATATCTGATGCACGTTTTTATCCCCATGATAATTATTATTAATATTAATTAATTTTAAAAATAACGTAAAATAAAAATAGGAATATGTACACGGGAGAAGACTTTTCAGAGGAAGGAAAGAAAATAGCAAATACAACTTACTTTAACATTAAATTTTTTTTCGAAGATTACGGTCCTATTAAAGGAAATTACGTAAAAAAAAAGAAAAAAAAATTGAATTAAAATAATACTAAGAGAATTATAAAGACTATTGGAATTAATGTAATTTTAACCTCATTTCCATATCACTTGTGAATATATATAGATGGACTTTATGGGTGGGTTGGTGTGGTTCACTAGCTCTAATTAAGATAATTGGTATGTTAATGCATAATCCTGAATACAAGTGTGGTGCAACGTTACAATGATTATTCATTTTTGTGCTACATAAAAATAAATCGTTTAAATCTTAATATTGTTGTCTGATGGACCTTTATTCAGTATTTTTTTTAGTTGTGATAAGATAAAATTAAAGATGTAATACACGTTTAATTATAAATTTTAGACTTACCTATTGGCTAATTGAGTGAAAGATTGAATATTTGTATCAGTCAAATTTTATTATGGTAAGGTTTTTATACCAAAATGAAAACTTGTTAATCTATATGACATGTAGGTTTCTTTGATTACCATTAGAAATTAATATCTTTGATCACTCAACTCATAAAACATCCAAAGTCAAGTATCACTAGCAGGTTTCACAATTCAAAAAGTGATGGCGAGACTTGTGATCTTTCTCATAACTATGTGAGACTGCGATTAAATCACAAGTGTGAAAACAGGACATTCTGAAGCAATGGTTCTGGCTTGGAAGTAGGAAACTAAGCCTGCGATCTTGACTCCAATATTGTGATCTTGGAACATTGGGAAGGCCTTTGAATGTTATTTTAGTTGAAGTGAGGGTTGCTGAAGACAGACAGGTGCAGTGTTATGAGTTTCTCTATAGATGACACTCATAAATAAGATATGTGTTTGTTGGAATATGATGTCCAATCTCATGCATCACATGTTGCCGTCTTCTATGACCAATATTGGTAGAGAATTACTACATTTAATGCCAACAACTAAACTTTGAAAACATTGCAAATATATGCTGGTACAGGTTGAATCATTTTCTTCAATCAGACATGAAAAAGGTGACAAAATATAATGGTACACTTAACTTTTTATTTTCAGATTTAATTTCAGTCTATTTATATTAATTATCATTATTTTATATTAATTATAAAAAATATTAATAAGACGCAAAAATAAAAATACATTCATAATATTATTAAAAGATAAATAAGAAATGCTCATTTAACTAGGAATATATTACATATTGATAACGATCAAAAATTGGTTGTTGATATGGCACTCAAATATTATGTAATTACATTTAATAAAACTTGATTACAGCCTAGTTTTCACTATATAACAATATAAGTAAAGGGTTAGATTGTAATTTCCTTTTTCTTAACCAAAAAAATCTAGGTTAGATTTCATCCTTTAGATGGAATTAGATTCTACAAGTTTAAGAAAAGCTATATATCATTACTTTGGAGATTAATTTATCTATTCAAATATATGTATCCTTACTTTGGAGATTTCATCTTTTGGTAGAAGATTTGAGATGTGATAATCTAAATTAGCCCTATTTGTAATTCTAGTTTGATCGAATTTTCAAAGGAAAAAACAAGTTTTCATGATTGGCTGTCTTTAAGTTGGACCATTTGACACATGTAAACCAATCAAATGAAGGGGAGAGAAGTAGACAAGTTGATTGATTATATCGCTATAATCAACGACAAATATTAACCACAAAACGACATATGGTAAAAGATAATTATTGATTCCTATAATTTATTCTTTAGTCAGAATGTTAGTGTTAATTACTTAAGAATCTTCACTCAATTAGTTTGAAGTTAATTGTGTGCTGTAAAATGATCATTTGATCACTTTTTTTTTTCTTTTTTTACATAGCATAAAAGTTTGAATGTAATTTTCCCGACAAACTATATAAGTTCTTTATCATTAGTTCATTTTTAATAGCTTAATCTTCACACTATATCTCATTTGTTAAGATTGAGTGAATATAATTAAGACCACTAGCAGTATTTTTCAATTCTCACCTATGAATAGCAAAAATGTCCACTTATATTAATTATTGTTAATGATAACATTAATTATAATTGATTTGAGACGAGAATATAAATATGAAAATTGTAATATTACTAAAGATTTATTAAATATAATAATGAGATAATTGATTATAAATATAATTGATTACTAATAATAAATTTTTAAATAACTAATTGTATAAAATATATTCTTAGTTTGATGATGTATAAAAAATTATTTTTTAGTATTAAATTATGAAAAAGAGTAATAAAGGCAGAGAGAGAAAATAGGATTTTTTTTGTTACTATATCTTTGGAATAATGGACAATAAAGATAAAATATAATAAAAATAAGATTAATATAGGTACAAATCTTAATGCTTCTCTTTTTATAACCTTGATTATAATAAAAATTGTTTTGAGTAACTTTTAGTTTAATATGAATTATTATTTATAATTGATTATTGACAACTTTTAAAAATTCAACCATACATCTCTAAAAAAAAAGATTATAATCACTTATTGAATTTATAATTTATTATAAAGAATTCTAATCACTATATTAAATAAGCACTAAATTAGTTTTTAAGTAAGCAAAAATGAAATCATCTTAAAAGAGAAATGCCTAAATGCTCATGTTCTCACTTTCATTTAATAAATGAATGTTATTTTTCAATTTTATTATCTATTTATAGATTCACACATATTAAAATTTAAAATTTTTAATTTTTAACATGAAAATTAAAAAAGAATTGATAATTAACTTTAAAGTGAGGAAAAATGTAAGAGTAGGAACGCATGAAAAATTCTCTCGCCGAAAGACAGATTTGCATGGTCCAAGGCTTTGATTTCATTCCACACTGCACAGTGAAATTCTAGAGTCAGTCAAAAAGCACAATCATAAGTATCACGACCACAGCAAAACCCTATCAACCATCACACTTTCTAGTGTACCTCACGACTTCTGTGCCCAGATAGAGAGCCTTGGCTGTTGGCTCAAGCCTCATCTACCATATCAGCTCTCTTTCAGGAATTTAACACCATGCAGCATATGATGGACAACTCTGAGCTCTTCCAATTCCTCGCCGGAAATGCCTCCTTCTTCGACACCACACTGCCGTACGTGTTGCCGCCGGCGAACTCCATGCAAAGCTTTTGTAGTTCGTCCTCTTATAATTACCCCTTGGAGGGGTCTGAAATTACGAATACAACACAGCAGGATAGAGCCCTTGCTGCTTTGAAGAATCACAAAGAGGCTGAGAAGAGGAGGAGAGAGAGAATTAATTCTCACCTTGATAAGCTTCGCACTCTTCTTCCTTGCAATTCTAAGGTACTTTTAATTTGTCATCGTAATTTGTGAGATATGTTTTGTTTGGATCATTGATTGGCTTGTTTGGTTGCTCAGAAAAAGATAATCTTTTGTTCTCAAAGGTTCCATACTTTTTGACCCAGAAAGTTAAATATGTTCTTGTTGACTGGACTTTGGTTACCAGCTCCATCGAGTTTGGAATGCAGCTAAGTAAACTTTGAAATCGCTCTCAGGAAATTAAACTGATATTCTTCTTCCATGTTTTCCCTTTCGCTTTCCCGGAAAACAAGCACAATTTCTCTTTTCCATATCTTCCAAGGAAAAAGGAAAATCTTTCTTATCTGGAGCTCTCTGTCAATCACATCTAGAATATTTTTAATTTGAACTCTTGCATCGATAGGTATGATCTCAATTATCATAGATAAAGTAAAAGAGAAATTTTCTTGGATTCTTTCATCATGATATGACCTTTTGAATGTTCAAAAGCCATTCATGCAGAATTATAAAAAACAAATGATAAAAAAATAATAATAATAAAGGATGCCCAATAGTTCCTAGTATACACATTATGCTTATAATAGGAAAGTCACTAAGCTTTTCTACTGTTAGGGTTTTTATTCCCTTTTGATCAAATTCACTTTAGAATATATAATTATATATTTATATTAATTTGTAATTTTGAAAATGCCTTTTCTTTTTCAGACAGACAAGGCTTCTCTGCTTGCAAAGGTTGTCCAAAGAGTGAAAGAGCTGAAAGAGCAAACTTCTGAAATCACAGAACTTGAAACCATTCCTTCTGAGACTGATGAAATCACTGTGCTCTCAACAAGTGGTGACTTTGCTGGCGATGGCAGACTCATATTCAAAGCCTCTTTGTGTTGTGAAGACCGTTCTGATCTCATCCCTGACCTAATTGAAATCCTAAAATCCCTTCATCTGAAAACCCTCAAAGCAGAAATGGCAACACTTGGTGGAAGAACCAGAAACGTTCTTGTGGTTGCTGCGGATAAAGACCACAGCATTGAATCAATCCATTTCCTCCAGAATGCATTGAAATCCTTGCTTGAACGTTCAAATTCTAGTGAAAGATCGAAACGGAGGCGCGTATTAGCTAGACCCTAAATTGATAATATTTTTGCCTAGTTGTTAGTACGTAAGCTTCATTTTCAGCATTTTAATTTTTGTGCTCATTTTGCATTAGAAGGGTCCTTAAGTGTTTGTGCTTTTTGTAAAAAGATGCTAATGCTTGTACTCATATTATCTATCATTAGACATGTAAAATAGTTTCAATTAAATTGATGACTATAGAATCATCAGTTTAATTCAGATTATATTATATGTGCAAACATTATTGAAGATTTTTGTCTTGTATGGCCTCTCTTTACAAGAAACATGAGGTTATAATGTGATAGCTGGGTTAATTGGTCAGTGGTCTAGGGTTTATTTGAGATATTGGAATCTTTTGCATGTGAGCTTAGTCTTGCATGTAAGTAAAAAAAAACAAGAGGCTAAGAATCTGACTGATGGGGGGATGAGGAAATGTAGAGTACCACGTGATGTTTAAGTTGTGAGTTGTGACAGTGAAAGAGGAGTCTGTATTATCTGTAAAAGCAATGCTTCTATGAGTTTCCAAGCTATAGAAAATGGCATATTCCTTTCTCTTTCATATATGGTACCTGAGAGTGTATCACTGTTCAGCTTACACTGATTCTAAAGATAGCATTGGATGGGAAAGATATGGAATTCTTGTGGGAAATGTGAGTTACGATAGATTCTAGCCCAGATTTGATGCTCTAATGGGATTCTGATGGTTTTAGTTACATTGTGTACTGTGTGTGCATGTATTTGTGAAAGCGAAATGAGAAAAGGGTTGTAACTAGTAATTGGACGGTGGTTCATATAGTTTATCTTGATCAGTTTACATTAATTTTAACATTTATAGTTTACACATTTCATGTACTTAAATACTATTTAAAATGTTTATTTTTTTTATAGAAAATCTAAAAAAGTGATGTATTTTATCTCTGTATTTATATTGCCATCTTACATGCATATATCACCTTTTTAATTTGAACCTATGCTTTCAGACCAGAACTGGAATTGGGTGTTCCCAGAACTAGCTTTAAGGAAGAAAAAGGATAAAAGGTACAGGGAGAGTGAGCTCCCAAGTATCAAAAGTGATCTGCTTTTTAAATATGAATCCACAGTTCTACTTATCATTAAAGGTAGCAGCTGTAAATGAAAAAAAGAAAAAAGAAAAAGGAACAACAACTATTAATAGGTGAGAACATAATTCTAAACTATCATTGGGATCACGATTATGCTGTGATTAGTAAAAATATGGAAAAATATAATTGCTGTAGTGTAAAATTTAAAAAAAAATTGTAAAATTTAAAAAAAAATTACAATTACAAATTGCAATTTAAAATTTTGGATGAAATTGTTAAAATCCTCCAAATACCAGGAAATTGAGTTTCAACTTCTAACATCAATATCCAAGCTTATAATTTGCCAACATACATAGTTAGATCTAAATTTAGGTAATAATATGTAATTTATCTCCAGTGGTTGTCGAGTAATTTATCCAAATTAATTAAAAGAATATCATTTTTTATTACATGTTTTATAATATATTATATTAATACTCATGATACAGATATTTATGTAGAAGTAGTTGTTTCTCCTTATCAGAATTTGCAACTGGTCAACAATATTATTTGGGTATAGCTAGCTGTAAGAAAGGGGTGGAGCAAAGGTAATAAGATTTAGATAAATTTAGAGTAACAAAAAAAAATCTTAGATTCTGTTGCCAAATCAAGCAATTAAGATAGGTTTCACTTGAATGAAAAATACAGGATTTCAACTTGAGTTAATAGGCTAATAGCCATAATTAATGTCAAGTGATTTAACTTTGAAGTTGACCAGAAAATGTGAAAGAAAGTGTGTTGAAATATTCAAACTAATTGTATACAGCTCCTAGGAAAAATGGTACTTTGTGTAATGATTAGTCCATGTAGTAAAACTGATTTTAATCGAGTGATTTGAGTTAATCCAAATTCAGAATGATTATTTGCAGAAGTTAGGAATGGTTTGTTTCACGTAGAAAATAAGTTTTTGAGAAAAATTAAATTTTTTAAAAGATAAGCTTTTGCATAAATTTTTCAAGAAATATTGAAAAGTTGGTATCAAAAAAGTAAATTTTTTTTTGAAAAGTAAGCTTCTATGTGATGTTTGGTTCAATTATATATATTTTTAAAAATATTATGAAAATAATTAAAATATCTTATATAAAAATTATATTATTTTATTAAGACACTATATAAATTTTTAATTAGAAGGGTACTTTTTATCTTATTTTATAAGAATAATTTTATATTTTATTTCATTAAAAACATATAAAATAAAATTTATCTAAAGGGTTTGGTAAATAATTTTTCATACTTTATGAAAAATGTAACTTTTTCTATTTTTTAAATTAGTAATCAATTAAATAATTTAAATATTTTTTATTTTTTAAGAAGTTATATTTTTTTATAAAATTTTCTTTGAATAAAGCGAGTTCTTAATTTGATATGGGAGCAAAAGTGAATAATATCATAAATAGTAATAATTGGCCGTTATAGCACTCAACCTTATCCCTAATTGAGGCTGAATTATTATTCTAATATTTGTTTTCTTCTCTTTTTGGAGAACTGAAGAATGGGGATAAAAGTGGAAGGAGATATTATATATCATCAAACTAAGGAAGGACCTTTTTTTTTCATCTATGTGTCCTACATTTGTCTATATTCTCTTCTTTGGTTCATTACTTTATGATTCTTACCGTCCTTGTGTACTTAGGTCTGTGCCCCCAAGACTAAAAGATTAGATTATTAAACTAAAAAATAGTACATGAATCATAGCATTAATTAATTTCTTCATTTTTCTTTGGTACATGAATGTTCTTTGACTGCCGCTTATGGAGATGGTAATAATATATAAATCATAGCATTAGTTTATAGGAAAGTCCTTAAAATCTGTAAGATGGAACACAACCTATATACATGTATCTATATAATTAATTAACCTATACTTTGCATGTCACTAACTTTGTTGCAAAATAATCTATCTTATTCTTAATTTTTTAATTAAAAAATTATTCAAACTTATTTATTATATACTTAATAAAATATAAATAAGTTGAATAAATAAATAAGGTAAGTTTCAATTAAATTTTGCAAATTTTATAGTAAGTGAAACATATTAAAAATTAAAATAAACGTGACTATTATCATGTTGATAAGGCTTTAATTGTTTATCCATACCTGAACATTTAGATGTGTTCTCTGCATGTTTTTAAACGTCCACTGGAGAAGTTTTTGAGTAAGATATGTGAGATGTTAAATTGTTAATTAATTAAAGCATGATGTGTTTTAGACACGCCTTAAAAGTATAGGCATCATGTTTGATTGCAATGATAAGCAGTGAGAAATGTTAGTTGGAATTTTATTCAATCAGCTTCTTTAATAATTACATATTCATAATATAATCTAAATCAAATTATTCTCATATTTTCTAGAAAAATTTGACTAATTTAACTTAAATATATCATAGGTAAATATTAAAAAAAATTACAAATATAAAAACATTAATAGCACTGCTTTAATTTGATTACAAAGGTATCAATATTTTGAATATGCCACTAAATAAAAAATTTGAGTTGTGATTTAAAAGCACATTTGTATAAGATAAAATACAATTAATGGTACAAAGCAATGATTTTATCCAAAATATGATCATAATTGCTTTTTTAATTTTATGTTTAACATATGATTTTAAACTGTGATGGCAATTACAGTTATGATTAATGATATTATAGAAAAATACATAGTAAAGTTATAAAAAATAATTATGATTATAGAACATATCATAATTATAGTGTTATATATGATTACGAACCACACTTTATAATCATTGTTTACAGCACTAAAAGGTTGGCAACATCACGAATTTAATTCCTAACAAAATTTCTTTGACATAATGGATCGTTGTTCTAAAAATTTTGGAAGTTATTATGAGATCAAAGTTGAAAAGAACACAAGGCAAGAGAAAAAGCTTACTCCACTCTTTTAAAAATCATATTGTTTTCAAGTTTCATAGGAATCCAAAGTCTAAGATATGTTTTGGTTAAAATGTCATATCATAACAACAATATAAGTACGTTTGTTTGAATGGCAATTCTTGACCAGCAAAGTGAATCGCCTTTAGATTCTCGTTTTCATGACACAAAATGAAATCCTAATAATTGTTGATATTCACCATCATCTCCTCATCACTCATCAACTTAAGAAAAATGTAGGGAGAAAGAGAAGATTACAAGTAGGAGAAGAAGGGAGGAGGGGATCTCAGTTCAATTTATTGAGCAAATCTCATGTCTAGATTAATATAGATATATTAAAGGTGTACAAGGCAAGAGTACTAATTTTTTTTTTTATGAGTGTATAAAATGAATCATGATCATCAGATTTTATATTTATAATTAAAATTAAAATATATTTTAATATCATATTATCAAAAAAAATAATATAACTTTATGTTTTAATATTAATTACCGATTTAAAATTTGAAGGTTACATAATTCATTCTTTCCACTTTCAAAGCCAATATTCTCGCTTGATGGCTTCCATACGCTTACACATATGTTTAATCTTATAACGAATTGTAGACCCCAATGTTGTCATTGCAAGAGAATTTGGAAATGAAGTAATCACTAAGTAGTATGGTACCTTCACACAGTATTATGTTATTGCCTGCTCCATTGTTGTCCACGCAAGAGATATCATAATAATGTGAAGCATCACGCGAGAGAGGCGTGCAAAAAGGAGGCTGACAAAAGCACCAATACATATATTAAAGACTAAAGAAAACAAATTGCAAGAGCTGAAATCCATGAATAAATCCTTTTTTTTTTCCTAAATTTTTGCGGGGCCAATTTCAAGAAAAGAAGATAAGAGTTGTTAATTCAAAGTCATAATTTGTATTGTCAATTTTGTTTTAAGCACCAATACATATTAAAGACTAAAGAAAACAAATTGCAAGAGCCGAAATCCATGAATGAATCCTTTTTTTTTTCCCTAAATTTTTGTGGGGTCAATTTCAAGAGAAGAAGATAAGAGTTGTTGATTCAAAGTCATAATTTGTAATGTCAATTTTGTTTTAAGCACCAACACATATATTAGAGACTAAAGAAAACAAATTGCAGGAGCTGAAATCCATGAATAAATCCTTTTTTTTTTCTTTCCTAAATTTTTGTGGGGCCAATTTCAAGAGAAGAAGATAAGAGTTGTTAATTCAAAGTCATAATTTGTAATGCCAATTTTGTTTTATACGTAATATGACTTTTATAATAATTAATAGGAATATATTTTTATTATGAATAATTTTATAAGGAATTTGATCTCTTAAGAAGTTAAATATTTTTGTTTATTTTTTTAATTTTAAAATAAATAAATCAAATAAAAAACATAAATTTAAATACAAAAAAGATAATCTAACAGTAAAACACTCAATTTTTTAAGAGATTAAATTTCCCATAAAACTATTTTTTAATTAGAAGAGAATATCATAATTCAATTAAAAAATGGAGAAACTTTTGCTCAAAAGAAAGACAAAGTGCATTGTGCAACGGTTGATTTGTCGGAGACGTGCTATGCTAACACTTTTTTTGCATTCTCTTTGTGACCCCTTTCTGCCTCTCACTGCCATCCTCTTGTCTTGGCGTGCTTTATTCTTCTCCAAACTATATATCTATATGCCTGCACTTTCATCTCTTTTCTCTCCCCGACAGACATATATACTCCATCAATGCAATCATTACCATCACTAGTTTACCTCGTCTTTTCTTCCTTTCAAAAATGTTAGTGACAGAATAATTTTTTAACGTGTATATGGTGGATTCACAGTCCACTTAGCTACATCAACTCCGAGATTATCATTATGTAAAAATTACATGGATTTCAATTCATACCTATGTAATGGAATTTGAATTGAATTAGCTTCATTGTTTTAGTTTGATTTTAGACTTTTACAATGTGTATACGTGTGAAAGATAGTGCAAAAATAGTGTGCATCAGCATTACTTCTTTATGCAGGCAGTAGAATGCACAACAATTCAACCTCCAAATCAACAGCTCAAGTTATGCATCATATATTTCCTTAAATGGCTGTGCACAATGTCACCATCGTGCTATGCATATTGAATTAAATTGGATATTTATTATTGAATACGAAGGCCCTCTAATCTGAAAGAAACTAGTTGAGGTTATGGTATAGCAACTGTCTAGTTGATAGTTATAACTCTTAGCTATGCAGGTTTGTCATCTCAGTTGCCATTGTCTAAAAAAAAATTATATATATTAAGTGACATATCACTCTTTTTATTACTAAAAATAAAAAGATACTTTCTTTTAAATGCACAAATTTATCAAGATTAAATAAGAGAGTAATAAATCTGTTCGTTGTACTGCACAAATTTAACGGCAACCAAGGTAGAAAAATACGGTGAATATTGATAAAATTAGAGCTTAATAGTTATCATAATCCAATTAAGATGAGCCAAGCACCTAACAGATGCCTGAGAAACTTGGGCATTGTACGGCAGGGAAAATCGGTTTTCTTGCTTGTTCCCCATCTATCAAAGCAAGAGAAAAAAAATGTGTTGTTTGATTTAAAATTTCGGACTCTTGGAATATGTTGACATGATAGGAGTAATAAGTATAAGAATACACAAAAATACGAGTTTAACTATTGTCAGTTTCTTCAACGACTGGAATTTATTTGTCTAGAAGAACTTGCTATTTACCTTAACTTTGTTAGAAAAAACCTGGGTAGAGAAAAAGAAAAGAATAGTGAGTGCTCCTCAACTGGACTGAGTGATTACCATTGTATTATCCTCTTGGTGGAAACTTAAAACTCTTGCTAGACGAGGGAGCAAATGTCAATACGTCGTTTCTTTTAGTAAAAAATGGTCACCATCAGTCGGGTACTGGGTAAAGTCTTATTTGACGCTGCGCATAGGACTGATTGTACGTAGATTGCAGCTATTATTCTATTTTCTGCTCTCAAGTTGAATATTTCAATCACTGTTCTGTGCCTGTTATGGCAGAGACATTAGCTGCTAAAACTGGAATGCCATCCATGTGCTTTTTTAGGCGAAAGTTGGGAGTCGATTAATTGCAAGACTGACAAATCAGATCCATTGTGATAGACTGAGTTCTACTGATTGCCTTCCCAAAATGCAGATCCAAACAGTGAAGAATGTAATTAGAGCTCCTAATTTGAGCCCAGAATGTCAAGCTAAGAAGGCAGCTTCTCGTGGTGTCTCACGTGATGTAATTTTTCTAGTTCCCCCTCAATAAAATTCTTATCCTGAATTGCATATCAATAGAAAACAAGCCTTCAAGATGGCTTCCCATCTCAGAACTTTGTCTAGAGGTCACTATAATAAAATACTAAATCAAATGAAGATGTAGAGTTTTGCTGAATGTATAACTCTTTCCCTAAAAATGATTTTCAAGAAACTACTTTACATGGAAATACTTTTCAAGAACGGGCTAGCTTTATCAAAACATATGGAGCCTAAGTTGGAAGTCACCAACAGCACTTGCATTAAACATATCTAAATATTCTAAATATGTAATACAAAATTGGCAGTGAAAAACTAATGGTCAAAATTTATCACCCAGAATGAAGATGGTGCCAGAACGAATGTAAAAAACTAGCAAGTTGAGACCAACAACTTAAGAGCTTGATATAGTTATCCTCCTTGCAGGGAAGAATTCATCCAGACTTGATTTCAATATGGAGTAAAACGAATACTCTTACATGTACCTTTCAGAGGAAAAAGGCGAAAGAGGACAAAGAGGAAAAGGATTAATAATCTCACTTCCATTTTCAAGCCTAAGAGCATCTGCTGTTCCAGGGCTTGCATCAATGTGTGGATGCCATCATTTGGTTGGTTATTTTGGTGCTCGACTATCGACACTATCCATCAATCCTATCAGTTTATGCAATGTGACAAGGAGAGAGAGAGACATGAATATATTTTAGATTGCCAGTTTTATGGCTAAAGCAGAAGACCGCAATCATCGTGAAGCAGTGACTCACTTAGAATGCCTGGAGCTGTCACAACCTGGGCAATTATGCAAGCTTTCATGAATGTAGATGTCACAATCAAGGCAAAAAACCTGTTTGCACTTTGGGCAAGTGACAGAAAGTTCAGGCTTGTTTCCTGTACCATAACCAGTGAGAAGGAGATGGGATTAAGACATTATGGAAAAAGCACTAGGGTATATGTCACAATGACAGACTTTACTATCAATAACACTTTGAAAATGAAGAAAGAAATTGCAAGGAATTTTACAGATGCGTCAAGAGATACTCCTGTGGTTTTACAAGAGCTAGCTTATGTTGCTAACCACTTAAAATTATAAATAACGTGAACCCAAAGAGTCAATAGTTATTTACCAAACAAAATTTTTCCACTATCAATTTTAAAATTTTCTGCACATTCAGAACAGTAATGATAATCTTTTATGCAGATATCATTCTATCTAAAACCCAATCTTTTTTACCTAAAACCCATTTTATCCAGAGCTCAATCTTAGCTGCCTTTATGCAGAACTTACCAGGACTTAGAAGACTTTGTTGACAGCCAAAACAAGAACTGGAGAATCTGTGATGTGGATCATTTTGAAATGATGCAGACACCTCGTCAAAAGGCACTATTGGAAAGAGATGATGATATGACCTTGCCAGATGGGGAGAGGAAATGAGGGTCAATCCACAGATACGGCATTCAGTGGGAAGCTCACACACACGTGCTTTACATCTTGGACAGGTGTATCCTCCTCCGACCTTAGCTTCATCATGACAAGCACAAATTGCAATGGAACCCTCAGCTGCTCTCTGTGGAAAGCCCATCTTAATTAAATTAGCAGTTGCATACTCTGCTATTGCTGGAGGTGGGGGTGCATGCTCTAGAATTAACTCTTTAAAGTGGGCCTGCATGATAAATTTTTTTTTTATAAGTAACATCCAAAAAATGCAAACCACCTGCAACGATAGAATTATACCCAAAGCTTTTTAAAACCCTTGTTTCAATTAAGGTTGCTCCTAGCTACAAAAACGTGATTGCTTATATTTAGGGGGACAGTTTAAATTGGGATTCAACAAATAACTAGTTTTACTAACCTCATCCAATGCAATGGAATATGTTCCTCCAGTTTCTTGGCAAAGATGTTTGCATATAAACATTTCAGCCGCAAGCCCAATGACAGAGCATCTCATTTTACCCTTTTTACATTTCTGGATGGTTTCCATGATATCACCAGGATCACATGTACTAAGAGCAGAGTATAAGATCAGAACTTCTCGATGACCATAAGATGGAATTTGACTTAGATAGCCATGGACAAGCTCCAGTGCATTCTGGAGGGAGGCATCACCTGAGCATTCCAGTTTACCCATCAAAGCTTTAATGTGGGACTCAGGACTGCCACCAAGATCTGTTAAGCAATAAGCAATTCCATCCTTTATAATCACTAATCCGACCTGACTAAGTGGATTTTGATCAAAGAACTCCCTGATAAATGCCTCAACCTGTTTCCCAATGACAGCCCTTCTGCTCGGTCGAAAGTCATTCTCTGAAGCTGCCTTCACATGACAACAGAGACCAAGTTCTAAATAAGAGTACAGGGAGAGATTAATATTACCTATATGCATACACAAAGTTCTACATTTTACTTGTTGGCAAGCCAAAGTTCTCTAAAATACATCCTCATATGTTTCACTTTGTATCTTATTAGGCTGACGCTTGTTAACTCAGGCCGAATCAGATCCAAGGTGTCAGAGACAATTCCCTAATGTTGTTTCAGGCACAAGAATTTCTCAGCAAAGTGAATGGATGCACTTCTAAATAAAGTAGTTAAAGTTAAAGCTTCAACTGTGTGCAAATCTGTTGACATACTTTATATACATCATGAAGGAGAAATATACCAGATCTAAAAGATACATTTATATGCGGATGTATGAGCACAGATTGGAAGTAATAAAGGTAAAACAA